>CAXHJY010001410.1:80000-93061 GCA_964016885.1 Eledone cirrhosa
CTCCTCATCCACGTCTTCCTCCTCCCCTTCCTCCTCCTCATCGATCTCGTTCTCCACCTCCTCCTCTTCCTCCTCGTCATCATCTCCGCCGCCACCACCACCACCGTTACTACTGTTGCTGCTGTTGTTGTTGTTGGATCTGTTTCGCCGGTGTTGTTGTTGTTGTTGTTGTTGGTGGTGGTGGTGTTGTTGTTGTTGTTGTTGCTGCTGCAGCTGGTCGTTGCTTCCACAGACGAGGCTCAGCGACTTCCTTCCGCCGGTGCAGCTGACGTTGTTGGCTCTGTTGCTGTTGTTGCTGCTTCCGCCGCCGCTGCTGTTGATCGCCATGGTCGTCGTCGTGGTTGCAGTCGTCAGGGGTAACGCAGAGGACGCTTTGTTGTGGGTCTTGAGGTGCACGGTGAGGTTGCCCGACACCGAGAACGTCTTCTGGCAGAAGTCGCACTTGAAGGGCCTCTCCCCAGTGTGCGTGCGCAGGTGCACATTTAGGTTGCCATAGGTGGTGAACGCCTTGCGACAGACGTCGCACTGGTAGGGCTTCTCGTCGGTGTGGGACCGGAGGTGCACCGTGAGGTTGCCGGACGTCGTAAAAGCCTTCGGACACAGCGTGCAGCGGAAAGGGCGCTCGCCGCTGTGCGTGCGCTTGTGCGCAACCAGGCTGCTCGACGTCGTGAACGTGTCGCCGCACTGGTCGCACTGGTACGGTCGAGCGCCCGTGTGGATGCGCTGGTGCACGTTGAGCGCGCCAGACGTGCGGAACTGCTTCTGGCAGCGCGTGCACTTGTACGGCCTGTCGCCGGTGTGCGTGCGCTGGTGGCGCTGCAGTTTGCCCGCCTCGGCGAACGCCCGGCTGCAGAAGGTGCACTTCAACAGGCGAGACTGCGAGTGAGGGTGGTGCGGCGACTGCGAGTGGGAGTGCGTCTTTGCGTGCTGGTCCAGCTTCACGCTGTCCGTGAAAGAAGCTCCGCAGTACTCGCACTTGAACAAACGCTCGCCCGAGTAGATGCATTCGTGCGACTGCAGCTCGGACAGATTCTTGAAGCTCTTCTCGCAGTTCTGACACTGTTTCATGCTCCCCGTGTGACTCCCTCCGCGCAAACCGGGCCTGTTCGAAGAAGAAGAAGAAGAAGAGGAAGTATCATTACTGACACTGTTGCTGTTATTGGTGGTGTTGTTGTTGTTGTTGTTGTTGTTGTTGCTGTTGCTGTTGTTGTTGCTGTTGTTGTTTGGAGGGTCCGGCGCGCCACCGATGCTGCCTCCACCTCCGCCGCCGCCACTCGCTTCAATGTTGCCGTTGCCGAAGTTGTTCTCGACGTAGTACTTGGGGTAGGCGGTCATGGCGGTCGTGCCGGTCACCTCCAGAGACGACGAGGCGGAGGACGAGGAGGAGGAAGAGGAGGAGGACGAGGAGGAGGAGGAGGCGGAAGACGGGTGCGGGACCCCCGAGCCCGAGCCTGACCCCGACCCGGTGCCGCCCAGGACGTGGATCACCATGTGTTCGTTGAGCTCCTCGAAGCTGGCGAAACTCCGATAGCAAACCTGGCACTTAGACGTAGAGGACGACGAGGTGTGCCCTCCGCCGCCACCCAGCGACAAAGACCCCATTCGATGGTGCTGCTGCTGCTGGTGGTGTTGGTGGTGTTGGTGGTGGTGGTGGTGGTGTTGTTGTTGCTGCTGCTGCTGCTGTTGTTGTTGTTGATGATGATGCTGCTGCTGCTGCTGTTGTTGCTGATGCTGCTGCTGTTGCTGATGGTGATGATGTTGCTGATGGTGATGGTGATGATGATGTTGATGGTGTTGTTGTTGTTGTTGTTGTTGTTGTTGCAGTTTTCCCAAATTCATGCTCATGTTGTTGTTGTTGTTGGCGTTGCTGCTGCTGTTGTTGTTGTTGTTGTTGTTGGCGTTGTTGTTGTTGTTGTTGACAATCGGAGCGTAAGCTGCTTGGTGAAAACTCGAAATGAAACCTTTCCCTCTGGCTTGAGTTTGACTCTGTGGTGGAGGGGGTGTGTGAGTGTGAGTGGGAGTGTGAGCGTGAGTGTTGTGAATTGGTGTCGGAATGCCAGTGTGAATGAGTTGGTGAGTGGACAGCTGTTCTGGATCAGAGAAAATCTGGGGACAGAAATTGCAAGGATGCTGCAGGCTGTCGGCAGAATGGCTTTTCAAATGCTGAACAAGCAAATAATTATATTTGAAAGTTTTTTCACAGCATGTGCATTTCAATGTTTTCCCCATAGTTCAGTTTTTGGTCCTTTAACAGCCCCTTTTGAGATACTTAAACACTCAGAAACCGTCCCTAACGTTCTACAATACAAAACTGTTTATGTTAAAGACTATATATATATATATATATATATATATAAGCAAGATGTATGGTAGGTCGTATGTGAA
This sequence comes from Eledone cirrhosa, assembly GCA_964016885.1. Taxonomy (NCBI): domain Eukaryota; kingdom Metazoa; phylum Mollusca; class Cephalopoda; order Octopoda; family Eledonidae; genus Eledone; species Eledone cirrhosa. The sequence goes on from CAXHJY010001410.1 coordinate 82,386, forward strand.
TCGCGATGATCACGTCTGACCTACCAAATATGTGACGGTAGCTAGTTAAGCTCTATGCGTATAAGCATAACTTACAATCACATGTTATATGCCTTGATAAGTCCCACCATGGGGTCGGACGAAACGGCTGTCGGCAATAAACTTGTCATAATGTCATAATAGTTCCTTTGTTCTTTTTTTCATTAATATATATATATATATATATATATATATATGTGTGTAGTGAAAGTGCATGGCTTAGTGGGCTTACAATCGTGAGGTTGTGAGACTGATTCTCGGACTAGGCTTTGCGTTGTGTCCTTGAGCAAGACACTTTATTTCACGTTGCTCCAGTTTACTCAACTGGAGAAAGGAGTTTACCCAACTATGGGCCAAATAGCCAGTTTATGGGTTAAATAGCCTCACCAACCCATAACTGACCAAGTGTGATGAATACTGCTACACCCCTGACATGACTAAAACCAAAACAGAAAATGGTGAAGGTGAATCAGGAAGGGGCTCCTCTAGTAGGAGTGAAAAGGCCCTGGATTTGGTTGGATATAAATATATATTTAGCTAAACGCCTTCCATCATAATTTTATGTAAAAATGTAAAAACCTTTGAGTTACATTCCAAACACCAACTTAACGAAAAAGTTAGTTATATTTCCAAATCCCTCCAAATTGATTATTTTCAAAACTATCTGAAAACCATTGGGGACACTGTCTTTCATTAGAAATATGGTAATGAAAGGCTTAAAGTGTTTATATTTATCTAAAAACCTCCCATCATAACTTTATGTAAGAACCTTTGTTAAGTTATGTTCCAAACACCAACAGTGTCTTTCATTAGAAATATGGTAATGAAAAGGTTAAAGTGTTTATATTTATCTAAAAACCTCCCATCATAACTTTATGTAAGAACCTTTGTTAAGTTATGTTCCAAACACCAACAGTGTCTTTCATTAGAAATATGGTAATGAAAGGGTTAAAGTGTTTATATTTATCTAAAAACCTCCCATCATAACTTTATGTAAGAACCTTTGTTAAGTTATGTTCCAAACACCAACAGTGTCTTTCATTAGAAATATGGTAATGAAAAGGTTAAAGTGTTTATATTTATCTAAAAACCTCCCATCATAACTTTATGTAAGAACCTTTGTTAAGTTATGTTCCAAACACCAACAGTGTCTTTCATTAGAAATATGGTAATGAAAAGGTTAAAGTGTTTATATTTATCTAAAAACCTCCCATCATAACTTTATGTAAGAACCTTTGTTAAGTTATGTTCCAAACACCAACAGTATCTTTCATTAGAAATATGGTAATGAAAAGGTTAAAGTGTTTATATTTATCTAAAAACCTCCCATCATAACTTTATGTAAGAACCTTTAAGTTATGTTCCAAACACCAACAGTGTCTTTCATTAGAAATATGGTAATGAAAAGGTTAAAGTGTTTATATTTATCTAAAAACCTCCCATCATAACTTTATGTAAGAACCTTTGTTAAGTTATGTTCCAAACACCAACAGTGTCTTTCATTAGAAATATGGTAATGAAAAGGTTAAAGTGTTTATATTTATCTAAAAACCTCCCATCATAACTTTATGTAAGAACCTTTGTTAAGTTATGTTCCAAACACCAACAGTGTCTTTCATTAGAAATATGGTAATGAAAAGGTTAAAGTGTTTATATTTATCTAAAAACCTCCCATCATAACTTTATGTAAGAACCTTTGTTAAGTTATGTTCCAAACACCAACAGTGTCTTTCATTAGAAATATGGTAATGAAAAGGTTAAAGTGTTTATATTTATCTAAAAACCTTCCATCATAACTTTATGTAAGAACCTTTGTTAAGTTATGTTCCAAACACCAACAGTGTCTTTCATTAGAAATATGGTAATGAAAAGGTTAAAGTGTTTATATTTATCTAAAAACCTCCCATCATAACTTTATGTAAGAACTTTTGTTAAGTTATGTTCCAAACACCAACAGTGTCTTTCATTAGAAATATGGTAATGAAAAGGTTAAAGTGTTTATATTTATCTAAAAACCTCCCATCATAACTTTATGTAAGAACCTTTGTTAAGTTATGTTCCAAACACCAACAGTGTCTTTCATTAGAAATATGGTAATGAAAGGGTTAAAGTGTTTATATTTATCTAAAAACTTTCCATCATAATTTTATGTAAGAACCTTTGTTAAGTTATGTTCCAAACACCAACAGTGTCTTTCATTAGAAATATGGTAATGAAAGGGTTAAAGTGTTTATATTTATCTAAAAACTTTCCATCATAATTTTATGTAAGAACCTTTGTTAAGTCTCAGATTTGATGTCGAACATGTAGCAGTGAAGACTTCTGGCATTTTTGGTCCTCAGACCACCCCACCTGCTTACTACTATCACCTGTAGGGGGTGAGCTCCGAGTTCAAACACCAACAGTGTCTTTCAATAGAAATATGTTATTGAAAGAGTTGAAGTGTTTACATTTATCTAAAAATCTTCCATCATAAATTTCATGTAAGAGCCTTTGTTAAGTTATGTTCCAAATACACCAAATAATTAACAAGAAGGTTATTTATATTACAAAACCCCCTCCAAATTCTTAATTATATTTTAAAGTATTTGAAAACTATAGGGGAGGGTGTTTTTCAATAAATATATGGTAACGAAAGGGTTAAATAAAAATGTACAGCTCACACCTGTACTAGGTTTAGCTGACCCCTTATGAGGTTGCATCACATAGGAGTTTTTGCAAGTGTGTTTGTATTTTTTGTTTTGTTTTGTTTTTTCAAACTCTTTCAACCATTACAACGGTACTTCTTTCATGGACCCCATTCCAAGCCAAAGAGTTTAAAACATAAAATCTTGTTGACTGAACCTGCAAAGAGAAAAATAGAAATAATTAGAAATACAGTAATGAAAGGGTTAAAGTGTTTATATTTATCTAAAAACCTTCCATCATAACTTTATGTAAGAACCTTTGTTAAGTTATGTTCCAAACACCAACACTGTCTTTCATTAGAAATATGGTAATGAAAGGGTTAAAGTGTTTATATTTATCTAAAAACTTTCCATCATAATTTTATGTAAGAACCTTTGTTAAGTTATGTTCCAAACACCAAAACTGTCTTACATTAGAAATATGGTAATGAAAGGGTTAAAGTGTATATCTATATATATAAAACTGTGGTTGTCTGTCTGTCTATCGATTTTTGGCACACATCTCCTCTTAGAATCTCTCACGGAATTTCACCGAAATTGCTATACTTGTACATTGAGCCCTAGCGAAGACATCGGAAAAAAAATATTTCAAATTGACCCACCCTATGTGACGAAATCGAATATAATGTATCGATTTTTGAGCGTAAGTTATCAGTTATTTCCCTTTGTTCTGTTTACATTGAGCGTCTTACGTAAAAAATTACGCTGGCTTTCTCAGCGTTTAAAATGACATTAACACAATACGTTCGAACACTAAGCTTCCGTTTTGCTTCATTTCCATTTAAAAGCATTTTAAAACAATATTTTTACTTGAAAACAAGTCTATTTAAAGACTACGTAAAACAAGCAAATATTTCAGGCGTGCAGACAGACAGTCGTGCAGAGAGGTGATATAGGCGTGCAGACAGACATAACTGATAATTTGGTTACGCTAATGTTTTTCTCTGCGTTGCAGTGTTTACATTTTCGATCTTTGTTAATAAATAACCAGTGCAGTTTTTATCCCCAGCATCCTCTTTTGTTATAACATTCGGGTTATCGTTATGTTTTCTTAACTTCATAAGGCATATTGTTGGTTGAGGGAATATTAATCAAAAACACCACATGCAAGTCTGCACAGTAGACATTACAGTTTTTAAGCCAAAAAAGAAACTTAACATTGTAACTTTAACACAGCTACTGAGCGACCCCGAGCAACGCCGGGCTTTACTGCTAGTATATATATAAAGTAAATAAGTAAAGAAATAGATAAATAGAGAGAAGATTGCACTAGCATAAGCATATATAAGTAGATGGGACTGTGAAAGGTATAAAAAGGTGCTGACTGCTGTGGAGTGGATGAAAGCTGTAGAAGAGGGAGACCAAGGAAGACATGGGACGAAGTTGAGAAGATATCTCAAGATACTGGACTTCATAAAGGAGATGACACAAGATAAGGGTGGCTGGCAATTTGCCATAAAACAAAACACCTGTCCATCAGTTCATGCTCAGCAGCAAGGCTAAAAGTAAACGTGGTGAGAGGTCAGAGGTTACATGGCGTCTAAAAAGGTCTAAGGCTCATCAGGCTGGTGTTTGTCTCAGTTTCTGTGGCATTAAGCGACTGTGAGTTGGAATGGCTCTTCCAGCGCATCACTCTTATCCTCCGGGCAAACGCCTTCCCCATTCTTTCGTCTGGCAGGGCTGTGGAGTGGCCAGCGCATGGGACCCCATGGGGGAAGTGACAGTGGGAGGGTGAGAGAGATGGAGGTGATGACAGTGGGAGTTTGGCTCCTCTGTGTTCGAACCTGGTGTACATGTGAGAGATGGGGAGGGCGAGAGAGATGGGGGTGATGACAGTGGGAGTTCAGGTCCTCTGTGTTCGAACCTGGTGTACGTGAGAGATGGGGAGGGCGAGAGAGATGGAGGTGATGACAGTGGGAGTTTGGCTCCTCTGTGTTCGAACCTGGTGTACGTGAGAGATGGGGAGGGCGAGAGAGATGGAGGTGATGACAGTGGGAGTTTGGCTCCTGTGTGTTTGAACCTGGTGTACGTGTGAGATGGGGAGGGCGAGAGAGATGGAGGTGATGACAGTGGGAGTTTGGCTCCTCTGTGTTCGAACCTGGTGTACGTGTGAGATGGGGAGGGCGAGAGAGATGGATGTGATGACAGTGGGAGGTCAGGTCCTCTGTGTTCGAACCTGGTGTACGTGAGAGATGGGGAGGGCGAGAGAGATGGATGTGATAACAGTGGGAGGTCAGGTCCTCTGTGTTCGATCCTGGTGTACATGTGAGATGGGGAGGGCGAGAGAGATGGGGGTGATGACAGTGGGTGTTTGGCTCCTCTGTGTTCGAACCTGGTGTACGTGAGAGATGGGGAGGGCGAGAGAGATGGAGGTGATGACAGTGGGAGTTTGGCTCCTCTGTGTTCGAACCTGGTGTACATGTGAGATGGGGAGGGCGAGAGAGATGGAGGTGATGACAGTGGGAGTTCAGGTCCTCTGTGTTTGAACCTGGTGTACGTGAGAGATGGGGAGGGCGAGAGAGATGGAGGTGATGACAGTGGGAGTTCAGGTCCTCTGTGTTCGAACCTGGTGTACGTGAGAGATGGGGAGGGCGAGAGAGATGGGGGTGATGACAGTGGGAGTTTGGCTCCTGTGTGTTTGAACCTGGTGTACGTGAGAGATGGGGAGGGCGAGAGAGATGGAGGTGATGACAGTGGGAGTTCAGGTCCTCTGTGTTCGAACCTGGTGTACGTGAGAGATGGGGGAGGGCGAGAGAGATGGAGGTGATGACAGTGGGAGTTCAGGTCCTCCGTGTTCGAACCTGGTGTACATGAGAGATGGGGAGGGCGAGAGAGATGGATGTGATGACAGTGGGAGTTCAGGTCCTCTGTGTTCGAACCTGGTGTACGTGAGAGATGGGGAGGGTGAGAGAGATGGAGGTGATGACAGTGGGAGTTTGGCTCCTCTGTGTTCGAACCTGGTGTACGTGAGAGATGGGGAGGGCGAGAGAGATGGAGGTGATGACAGTGGGAGTTTGGCTCCTCTGTGTTCGAACCTGGTGTACGTGAGAGATGGGGAGGGCGAGAGAGATGGAGGTGATGACAGTGGGAGTTTGGCTCCTCTGTGTTTGAACCTGGTGTACGTGAGAGATGGGGAGGGCGAGAGAGATGGGGGTGATGACAGTGGGAGTTTGGCTCCTCTGTGTTCGAACCTGGTGTACGTGTGTGTGCATGTTTACTATCTTATCATATAGACATATTTATTCTCCATCTTCATTCCTTCATTAACTGTAATCTATATACAATTAAAATTCTGTGATTGTTTGCTCGTCTGTAACGTAATACAGCCAAAAAGGGGTGCATAATGGGAAAATACTTTGAAAGGAAGTTGCCCCTGACATCATCATCATCATCGTTTTACGTCCGTTCTTCCACGCTAGCATGGGTTAGACGAGTTCTCCTGTTGTGGGCAGTGTCCGGTCGGCTGACCATGCCTTGTTCAACGGGAACTGATTCTGGCTTGATTTCTACAGCTGGATGCCCTTCCTCATTTAGTGCTGGCTACTTTTTTCCGTGGCGCCTACACGTCCACTTTACAGTGTGGGCTGGGTGCTTTTTTGCCGTGGCACCTCCACGACCACCTTGCAGTGGGAGGGTGTAGGGGCGTATTGTTTATATGCTTCAGCTTCGGCTTGTTCCTGTGGGGGGAATACAAATGGAATAAAACAAGTTTTGCGTAAATTGAAGCACAGGTTCCCGAGATATGGGGTTTTACAGGGTACCTTCATAAACAGAGACAGAGAGATAGAGAGGAAGAGATAGAGACGGTGGTGGTGTTGTGTGTATATATATAGTAATGGAGGCACATGGCTTAGTGGTTAGAGCATTGGCCTTGCAATCGAAAGGTTGTGAGTTCAATTCTCAGACCGGGTGATGTGTTGTTTCCTTGAGCAAGACACTTTATTTCACATTGTTCCAGTTTACTCAGCTGTAGAAATGAGATGATAGGGACTGGGGTCCATATCATTCCACTGCAAAGTGGTCGTGGAGGTGCCACGGCAAAAAAGCACCCACCACTCACTGTAAATGAGGTTGGTGTTAGGAAGGGCATCCAACTGTAGAAATCAAGCCAGAATCAGTTCCCGTCCCACCCTTGCAAGCAGGGAAAAAGCGGACGTAAAATGAAATGATGATGATGATGATATATATATATATGTGAGCGTGCCTATGACCAGTGTATATAGACCACAGACACCCATAATATATATATTATGGGGGTCCCTATCATTCCACTGTAAAGTGGTCGTGGAGGTGTCACGACAAAAAGTACCCAGTTCACACTGTAAAGTGGTCATGTAGGTGTCACAACAAAAAGTACCCAGTTCACACTGTAAAGTGGTCATGTAGGTGTCACAATAAAAAGCACCCAGCCCACACTGTAAAGTGGTCATGTAGGTGTCCCAACAAAAGCACCCAGTCCACACTGTAAAGTGGTCATGTAGGTGACACAACAAAAAGCACCCAGTCCACACTGTAAAGTGGTCATGTAGATGGCATGACAAAAAGCATCCAGCCCACACTGTAAAGTGGACGTGTAGGTGTCACAACAAAAAGTACCCAGTCCACACTGTAAAGTGGTCATGTAGGTGGCATGACAAAAAGCATCCAGCCCACACTGTAAAGTGGACGTGTAGGTGTCACAACAAACAACACCCAGTCCACACTGTAAAGTGGTCATGTAGGTGTCAATAAAAAGCACCCAGTCCACACTGTAAAGTGGTCATGTAGGTGTCACAACAAAAAGTACCCAGTCCACACTGTAAAGTGGTCTTGTAGGTGTCACAACAAAAAGCGCCCAGTCCACACTGTAAAGTGGTCATGTAGGTGTCCCAACAAAAGCACCCAGTCCACACTGTAAAGTGGTCATGTAGGTGACACAACAAAAAGTACCCAGCCCACACTGTAAAGTGGTCTTGTAGGTGTCACAACAAAAAGCGCCCAGTCCACACTGTAAAGTGGTCATGTAGGTATCCCAGCAAAAGCACCCAGTCCACACTGTAAAGTGGTCATGTAGGTGACACAACAAAAAGCACCCAGTCCACACTGTAAAGTGGTCATGTAGGTGGCATGACAAAAAGCATCCAGCCCACACTGTAAAGTGGACGTGTAGGTGTCACAACAAAAAGTACCCAGTCCACACTGTAAAGTGGTCATGTAGGTGGCATGACAAAAAGCATCCAGCCCACACTGTAAAGTGGACGTGTAGGTGTCACAACAAAAAGCACCCAGTCCACACTGTAAAGTGGTCATGTAGGTGGCATGACAAAAAGCATCCAGCCCACACTGTAAAGTGGACGTGTAGGTGTCACAACAAACAACACCCAGTCCACACTGTAAAGTGGTCATGTAGGTGTCAATAAAAAGCACCCAGTCCACACTGTAAAGTGGTCATGTAGGTGTCACAACAAAAAGTACCCAGTCCACACTGTAAAGTGGTCTTGTAGGTGTCACAACAAAAAGCGCCCAGTCCACACTGTAAAGTGGTCATGTAGGTGTCCCAACAAAAGCACCCAGTCCACACTGTAAAGTGGTCATGTAGGTGACACAACAAAAAGTACCCAGCCCACACTGTAAAGTGGTCTTGTAGGTGTCACAACAAAAAGCGCCCAGTCCACACTGTAAAGTGGTCATGTAGGTGTCCCAGCAAAAGCACCCAGTCCACACTGTAAAGTGGTCATGTAGGTGACACAACAAAAAGCACCCAGTCCACACTGTAAAGTGGTCATGTAGGTGGCATGACAAAAAGCATCCAGCCCACACTGTAAAGTGGACGTGTAGGTGTCACAACAAAAAGTACCCAGTCCACACTGTAAAGTGGTCATGTAGGTGGCATGACAAAAAGCATCCAGCCCACACTGTAAAGTGGACGTGTAGGTGTCACAACAAAAAGCACCCAGTCCACACTGTAAAGTGGTCATGTAGGTGGCATGACAAAAAGCATCCAGCCCACACTGTAAAGTGGACGTGTAGGCGCCATGGGAGAAAAGCACCCAGCACTCCCTGTAAATGAGGTTGGTGTTAGGAAGGGCATCCAGCTGTAGAAATCAAGCCAGAATCAGTTCTCGTATGAGCAAGACAAGGTCAGCCAACCGGACATGCCAACAGGATAACCCGTCTAACCCATGCTAGCATGGAAGAATGGACGTAAAACGGTGATGATGATGATGATATACACACATATATATATATATATGTATACAAGCATATACATTTATATATATACATACACACACGTATATATATATAAATATATATATATATATATATGGACCTTCCAGTTTCATTGCATCTTATATACGTCTGTATATTTTAATTATTTAAAAATCATTAAGTGAACAAATGTTTTAAATATTATGAAGTGAATGTGACCGACATATATATATATATATGGTGGCTGCCCCCTCGTTATCGAGTATGGTCATTGTACAATATAACATTATTAATAATTATCAATTAATGGTATCGTGCAATGCCTGTGCATGTAGAAAGACTGTTCACTGAGCCAATCCCACTCTCTGAGCGACAGTAGCTATAACCCGAAAAGAAGAAAAGATCAACATCATCAGTAAGTACTGAGCCGCAGGTTTTATTTTGGAGCTATCCCAGTTTCCTGAGTTGCCTTGTCTTAGAAGAATGCCCTGATAAGGGCTAGGGGTCCTTCACTTCTAGTGGTTTAACCATGTGATCGGGTATCCAGCCTGATTATTTCAATGTCCCCAATATATATATCATCATCATCGTTTAACGTACATCTTCCACGCTAGCATGGAACGGGTTGTTCCATTTGATGCGGGAATGGTCGGAGACCATGTCTTGCTCGCACGGAAGCATCACTGACAGGTTTTTTTTACAGCTGGATCCCCTTCCTAACACCAACCAGATTTACAGTGTGGACTGGGAGCCTTTTTACTGTGTCTCCTACATGATCACTTTACAGTGTGGACTGGGAGCCTTTTTACTGTGTCTCCTACATGATCACTTTACAGTGTGGACTGGGAGCCTTTTTACTGTGTCTCCTACATGACCACTTTACAGTGTGGACTGGGAGCCTTTTCACCTTGTCTCCTACACAGCCACCTTACAGAGTGGACTGGGTGCCTTTTCATTGTGTCTCCTACACGACCACCTTACAAAGTAGACTGGGAGCCTTTTTACCATGTCTTCCTACATGACCACCTTACAGTGTGGACTGGGAGCCTTTTTACCATGTCTCCTACATGACCACCTTACAGTGTGGACTGGGAGCCTTTTTACCATGTCTCCTACATGACCACTCTACAGTGTGGACTGGGAGCCTTTTTACTGTGTCTCCTACATGACCACTTTACAGTGTGGACTGGGAGCCTTTTTACTGTGTCTCCTACATGACCACTTTACAGTGTGGACTGGGAGCCTTTTTACTGTGTCTCCTATACGACCACCTTACAGTGTGGACTGGGAGCCATTTCACTGTGTCTCCTACACGACCACCTTACAGTGTGGACTGGGAGCCTTTTACCCTGTCTCCTACATGACCACATTACAGTGTGGACTGGGAGCCTTTTTACCGTGTTCCTACATGACCACTTTACAGTGTGGACTGGGAGCCTTTTTACCAAGTCTCCTACATGACCACCTTACAGTGTGGACTGGGAGCCTTTTTACCATGTCTCCTACATGACCACCTTACAGTGTGGACTGGGAGCCTTTTTACCATGTCTCCTACATGACCACTTTACAGTGTGGACTGGGAGCCTTTTTACCATGTCTCCTACATGACCACTTTACAGTGTGGACTGGGAGCCTTTTCACTGTGTCCCCTACATGACCACTTTACAGTGTGTACTGTTGTGTCATCGACACAGTGGACGGAATGGGAGAGGGAGTATGGGGTAGGGTGTGTGGGGTGAGGTGTACATTGGGTTAAGAGGTGCCTACCGACTGTAGGTTTGT
>CAXHJY010001411.1:15000-20000 GCA_964016885.1 Eledone cirrhosa
GATCCTATTTTAAAAATCATTGTCTTTAATTTTCCTTTTGAATTTTCTTTCATTTTTTAATATTTGTTTATATTAAATATATTCAAATTGTCTAGGTGTATAGAAATAAAATGGGCCTCTGTCGGTTTCGGCGATGGTTGTCATAGTTGTTTATTAACGGAACTGAAGAGAGCTAGTTCATAAATTTAACGTGTGTGTGACAAGGAATTAAGATTGGCTCAATGTGATTCATAGAAGTACAAGCTACACTGTATATATACTCCGGAATCAAAAGCTCGTCAGAATACTGTTATGGGTATATATATATATATATATAAGACCCCTCTTCGGATTTTAGCCTTCACCTTTATTGTTGCTATAATGTGTGGGTGTACGCTATTTATTCTGTAAGAGATGCAAGCAGACACACACACACACGTTTATATATATATATATATATATATATACGAGACTGTGGGTTTTCTGCCTTCCTGTATATACATATATAACCTTACATTAAAAACATTATAAATTATAAACATTTCCAGTCAAATTTGGAGCAAACGACATATTACAAACTAGACAGAAACTCAAACTTAAACGTACAATGGAATTTTCAAACACAGAACGCCATTTTTATCTACTGAGTCTGTGTCGCTGCATTTAGAAGGCCACATAATTCTAAATAAATGATCCATTCGAGTATACTATTAGCGATAAATATCCTTTAACTGGTCGTGTGAACAGGCATAAAAGTGTGCTTTCAACAAAGCGTTAATTTACTAGCCAACTGTTAACGGATGTTGTTTTACAAAGACTTCATTCACAGATGGATTTTCAAACAAATTAGAAGCATTTTTATACCTCGCAGTTAAAAATAAGTATATATATATATATATATATATATATATATATATATATATATATATATATATATATATATATATATATATATACAACAACATTTAGCACTTAGAAAGGCATTCGTTTAAACCTAATCCGATTATCATTGTTAGGCAAAGCTAGTTCTATATTTGTATATATGTATTTTTATATATATATATATATATATATATAATTCTCTGTCTTCATGTATATGTATATAGGCATATATATATATATATATATATATATATATATATATATAGATATATACCTACTTGTAAGTGTATATATACATACATACATATAAATATATATATAAATACATTTATATGTATGTATATATATGGATATTTATATATATATATGTATGTATATAATATATATATATATATATATATATATATATATATATATATATATATATATATATATATATATATATATATATATATATATATATATATTTCGTTTCTGAATTTGTTTAGCAAGATTCTTTATCTGAAATCGTGTGTTGAAACCGATATTGTTATACTTTGGGAGGGTCATGTTGCCAATAAGAAACACACGCACCAGTTGCTTTCACTTCAATTTAATTTAATATATATTTATAAATTTACAAATTTATAAATTTCTGGTTGGTTGGTTGGTTCCACAACCAGATAGTTGTTTATATATATATAGTCATAGTTCTTTCGTCACACACTCTGTGACCTCTTCAGTGACTGGGGATTTCTTTCTTCGTTTCTGTGCCTTTCCTTTCTTCTATCCTACACCATTTTGTTTGTGTGTGGGTTCACAAAATGGTGTAGGATAGAAGAAAGGAAAGGCACAGAAACGAAGAAAGAAATCCCCAGTCACTGAAGAGGTCACAGAGTGTGTGACGAAAGAACTATGACTATATATATATAAACAACTATCTGGTTGTGGAACCAACCAACCAACCAGAAATTTATAAATTTGTAAATTTATAAATATATATTAAATTAAATTGAAGTGAAAGCAACTGGTGCGTGTGTTTCTTATTGGCAACATGACCCTCCCAAAGTATAACAATATATATATATATATATATATATATATATATGTATGTATATATATATATATATATATATATATATATATATATATATATATATATATATATATATATATATATATATATATATATGCCTATATACATATACATAAAGACAGGGATTTATATATATATGTGAATATATTGTATATATATATATATATATATATATATATATATATATATATATATATATATATATATATAAAGAGAGATCGTGTGTATATATATGTGTTTGTATCATGTGTTGTGTCCTCTACGTCCTCCCTATCCCAATACCTTCCAATATAGAAACACAACAGCTTCGACGCCATTACAGATTTATTCCTCGCCAAAAAACATCTCTTAAAATATAATCGAGAAATTATTTTCACATTCATAACAAAATTTGTCGCGACAGAATCACAAATAGAACATGGTGCACCTGGGCATTCGTAGACATATATATATATATATATATATATATATATATATATATATATATATATTTATTAATATAATATTTATATATATATATATATTTATATATATATATATATATATATATATATATATATATATATATATATATATATATATATATATATATATATATATATATTTATATATATGTGCGTGTGTCTATATATATATATATATATGTATATATGTATGTATATGTTTGTGTATATATGTATATTTATAAATATATATGTGTCTATATTTATACATATACGTATATATATATATATTTATATATATATACATATACGTATATATATACATATACGTATATATATATATATATATATATATATATATATATATATATATATATATATATATATAGGTGTGTGTGTATATATACATACATATACGTATATATGTATACACATACGTATATATATATATATATATAGTCCAGAATTAGCCGTCGAAACGGCTTGAGCTCAGCCGTCGGGGTCTTACTTGTTTCTATTACCCACTCTACTACCCTAAGTATTGAGTACTTCGGTGCGTTGTGGTCCACCTGGTTCCTTACCACATTTCCTTCGTTATATATATATATATATATATATATATATATATATATATTTACATATATATAGTTGTGGGATATATATATGTACGTGTGCATGCATTTATTAAAATAGGTACATATGAATGAATATATATATATATATATATATATATATATATATATATATATATATATATATATATATATATATGAACTTCTGGGAATATTGTTTTATGAATTTTCACCAAGAAAATGTCAGTTTCTAACATAGAAACACATTTATTTCGTTGAAGTTTAGACATCAACTAGGAAAATATATATATATATATCTGTATATATCTATGTGATGGGAAGGTGTGTATGTTACTGTATGTGTGGGTCTGTATGTTTGGAGTTATGTGTACACGTTCACATTTTTATTTTCTGTATCTATACTTCGTGATCTTGTCTCTATGTTTGTACTCGTGAAGAAGGGCTAAAGAGCGACACGTCAAACTTTATTGCCCCTTTTCCATATAAAGCGTGAAACTAAGACATTTTGGACTTCTGTTTGTTGATTCTTTAAACAATATATATATATATATATATATATATATATATATATATATATATACAGTGGCGGACTGGCCAAGTTGCCAGGATGCCCAATGGCAGGTGGGCCCCAAGGAGCCCACGGTAACATTGCAAACACCAAACTCACTCACATGCTTGTGAAAAAATATATATGTATATATACATGTGTGCACCTCTCATTATGGTATATATACATACATACATACATATATATGTGTGCACCTCTCATTATGGTATATATATATATATTTATTTATATTCTTACACACGAAATAATGAGCAAATAATATTTGGTACCAATGGGTTAAAGACATCTGTCAATTAGTGGTGAAGGTGGTGTATATATTTGAAATTTTGAAAGTAGGTTTATAAATATTAATTTTTATAAACTTTACGCAGTTGTCTCTGTGGCTTAGTGATAAGTACAAGAGACGATAGTGATCCTGGTCTTGGGTTCAATCCTGGGCAAGCGGTACATGTAAACTTTTTCAGTTTTTATTTTACAACTAACAGAAAAAAAATGAAAATATTTACCGGGTACCCTACTCCCGACCAGGATCGAACTTCTGACCAGAATCACCACCGTCTATGATTCCTCCCACTCGGCCACAGAGACAACAACAAAGGTACAAGGAAAATTGATAATTATAAACCTACTTTCAAAATCAAAGTTAAAAGGATGTGGTGTCGTTCATGGCTTTCCTAGAGCTATTAGTAATATTTAGGGTCGACTTCTGGTCATTATTGAAAGTCTCTGGATTTCGCAAAATACATTTTTTTTTTATTGGAGAAGGTAAGATTTGATTTCAGTGTTTTGTTTCCACTTATGTATTTTTTGAAAATGTTATTTATTCATTATAAAAATTAAATGATAGCATTTTATATGTAGGTGGTCCCCCTTTATCTCCTGGCAACCAATATTTTTAGACCCAGTCCGCCACTGTATATATATATATATATATATATATATATATATATATATATATATATATATATATAATTGTTTCTACTTTAGGCACAAGGCCAGTAATTACCCAGTGCATTACTGGTACTTTATTTTATCGACCCCGTAAGGATGAAAGGCAAAGTCAACCTCGGCGGGATTTGAACTCAGATCGTAAAGGGACGTAACTATGCTGGAAAGCATGGCGTCCGACCCTCTACCGGAACTGACAATCCACCGCATAATGCCAATAATTGTAAGTTTGAATCTAACTGACATGCAAAAACATATATATAGAAATAAGGTAAACCCAAATCATAGTAGATTCAAATATCATGTGGAGAAAGAGAGAGAGGGGGAGAAATGAGGTGGAACAGAAATGAAACATCGATTACAGGTTAAAATGTAGTCTAGATAGATTTGAAACAAAACGAGGATGTAGTTTATGGAACACCCAAATGATTTAGAAGTTGACCTTAAGTAGGAGCAATAACATTAAGAAAGGCATGAACGACACCACAACACTTTGTTTTGAAAATTTTGAA
>CAXHJY010001412.1:15000-57500 GCA_964016885.1 Eledone cirrhosa
CCTGAATAAGTTAGATGAAAGGGAGAAAAGAATAATGAATTGAGGATGAATAATCTAACATCAAAAAACTGTTTATGTTTACGAAGGATTTTTACAAGGTGATATAGAGTAAAAATGTATTGTATTATGTAATAATTGATTCTATGTTAGGCAACAGTGAGAAAAGGTACAGATTAGGGGTTAGACATTAAAAGAAAAAGAAGAAAGGGAAGTGATAAATAGGAGCGATATAGAATGAGTAACAAGGCCAGAATCACAAGTGCCTTTAGGGGTCTAAGTCGGGGGACAATGACAAAGGCTTGTAGCCGGTTCTGAAGCCGCCTTGAGGCCGTTATCAAAGCCAATGGCGGGTTTATTGAGTGAGATCGAAAGAAAAAGTTATGAAGACAAACTGACCCAAGTTTGATAAATAAATCTTAAAAAATAAAACTACTGTGTTATTTTTTCCTAGACAGTAATCTTGCGAACAAATATCGTTCGCACCCTGTATATTGATGACATCTGAAATTCTGTTATTTTAAATAAAGAAGAACAATTCTAATTGACACACTAGGAAATAGGATGTTAACAACAAAAATAAAACAATAACAAACATTCTAGAAGTTTCAAAGTACAAACTGTGGTATGCGAAAGGCATTAATAGAAACTTATCAAGCTATGTGATTATTGAGAGTTAGATTAAATGGGAGAAGAGAAATAGAAAATCTCTGCCATATACATATAATTAATTGTGGTTAGAGAGTAAAGACAGAAGAAGGACAATGTCCTCAAACAAGAGTGAAAATTGAAGAGTAGTTCCCTTTAGTTCCAATGTAAAACAAAATTTTGGCTAATTGAAAGACACCAGTCAATGTGTATTAGTCTATTGAAAGACACCAGTCAATGTGTATTAGTCTATTGAAAGACACCAGTCAATGTGTATTAGTCTATTGAAAGACACCAGTTAATGTGTATTAGTCAATTGAAAGACACCAGTCAATGTGTATTAGTCAATTGAAAGACACCAGTCAATGTGTATTAGTCTATTGAAAGACACCAGTCAATGTGTATTAGTCTATTGAAAGACACCAGTCAATGTGTATTAGTCTATTGAAAGACACCAGTGAATGTGTATTAGTCTATTGAAAGACACCAGTGAATGTGTATTAGTCAATTGAAAGACACCAGTGAATGTGTATTAGTCTATTGAAAGACACCAGTGAATGTGAATTAGTCTATTGAAAGACACCAGTCAATGTGAATTAGTCTATTGAAAGACACCAGTCAATGTGAATTAGTCTATTGAAAGACACCAGTCAATGTGTATTAGTCTATTGAAAGACACCAGTTCATGTGTATTAGTCTATTGAAAGACACCAGTCAATGTGTATTAGTCTATTGAAAGACACCAGTCAATGTGTATTAGTCTATTGAAAGACACCAGTCAATGTGTATTAGTCTATTGAAAGACACCAGTTAATGTGTATTAGTCAATTGAAAGACACCAGTCAATGTGTATTAGTCTATTGAAAGACACCAGTGAATGTGTATTAGTCTATTGAAAGACACCAGTCAATGTGTATTAGTCTATTGAAAGACACCAGTGAATGTGTATTAGTCAATTGAAAGACACCAGTGAATGTGTATTAGTCAATTGAAAGACACCAGTGAATGTGAATTAGTCTATTGAAAGACACCGGTCAATGTGTATTAGTCTATTGAAAGACACCAGTCAATGTGAATTAGTCTATTGAAAGACACCAGTCAATGTGCATTAGTCTATTGAAAGACACCGTCAATGTGTATTAGTCTATTGAAAGACACCAGTCAATGTGTATTAGTCTATTGAAAGACACCAGTCAATGTGTATTAGTCTATTGAAAGACACCAGTCAATGTGAATTAGTCTATTGAAAGACACCAGTCAATGTGTATTAGTCAATTGAAAGACACCAGTCAATGTGTATTAGTCTATTGAAAGACACCAGTGAATGTGTATTAGTCTATTGAAAGACACCAGTCAATGTGAAATAGTCTATTGAAAGACACCAGTGAATGTGTATTAGTCTATTGAAAGACACCAGTGAATGTGTATTAGTCTATTGAAAGACACCAGTCAATGTGTATTAGTCTATTGAAAGACACCAGTCAATGTGTATTAGTCTATTGAAAGACACCAGTCAATGTGTATTAGTCTATTGAAAGACACCAGTGAATGTGTATTAGTCAATTGAAAGACACCAGTGAATGTGTATTAGTCAATTGAAAGACACCAGTGAATGTGAATTAGTCTATTGAAAGACACCGGTCAATGTGTATTAGTCTATTGAAAGACACCAGTCAATGTGAATTAGTCTATTGAAAGACACCAGTCAATGTGCATTAGTCTATTGAAAGACACCGTCAATGTGTATTAGTCTATTGAAAGACACCAGTCAATGTGTATTAGTGTATTGAAAGACACCAGTCAATGTGTATTAGTCTATTGAAAGACACCAGTCAATGTGAATTAGTCTATTGAAAGACACCAGTCAATGTGTATTAGTCAATTGAAAGACACCAGTCAATGTGTATTAGTCTATTGAAAGACACCAGTCAATGTGTATTAGTCTATTGAAAGACACCAGTCAATGTGAAATAGTCTATTGAAAGACACCAGTGAATGTGTATTAGTCTATTGAAAGACACCAGTGAATGTGAATTAGTCTATTGAAAGACACCAGTCAATGTGAATTAGTCTATTGAAAGGCACCAGTCAATGTGAATTAGTCTATTGAAAGACACCAGTCAATGTGTATTAGTCTATTGAAAGACACCAGTGAATGTGAATTAGTCTATTGAAAGACACCAGTCAATGTGAATTAGTCTATTGAAAGACACCAGTCAATGTGTATTAGTCTATTGAAAGACACCAGTCAATGTGAATTAGTCTATTGAAAGACACCAGTCAATGTGAATTAGTCTATTGAAAGACACCAGTCAATGTGTATTAGTCTATTGAAAGACACCAGTCAATGTGTATTAGTCTATTGAAAGACACCAGTCAATGTGCATTAGTCTATTGAAAGACACCAGTGAATGTGTATTAGTCTATTGAAAGACACCAGTCAATGTGTATTAGTCTATTGAAAGACACCAGTCAATGTGAATTAGTCTATTGAAAGACACCAGTCAATGTGTATTAGTCTATTGAAAGACACCAGTCAATGTGTATTAGTCTATTGAAAGACACCAGTCAATGTGTATTAGTCTATTGAAAGACACCAGTGAATGTGTATTAGTCAATTGAAAGACACCAGTGAATGTGTATTAGTCAATTGAAAGACACCAGTGAATGTGAATTAGTCTATTGAAAGACACCGGTCAATGTGTATTAGTCTATTGAAAGACACCAGTCAATGTGAATTAGTCTATTGAAAGACACCAGTCAATGTGCATTAGTCTATTGAAAGACACCGTCAATGTGTATTAGTCTATTGAAAGACACCAGTCAATGTGTATTAGTCTATTGAAAGACACCAGTCAATGTGTATTAGTCTATTGAAAGACACCAGTCAATGTGTATTAGTCTATTGAAAGACACCAGTCAATGTGAATTAGTCTATTGAAAGACACCAGTCAATGTGTATTAGTCAATTGAAAGACACCAGTCAATGTGTATTAGTCTATTGAAAGACACCAGTGAATGTGTATTAGTCTATTGAAAGACACCAGTCAATGTGAAATAGTCTATTGAAAGACACCAGTGAATGTGTATTAGTCTATTGAAAGACACCAGTCAATGTGTATTAGTCTATTGAAAGACACCAGTCAATGTGTATTAGTCTATTGAAAGACACCAGTCAATGTGTATTAGTCTATTGAAAGACACCAGTCAATGTGTATTAGTCTATTGAAAGACACCAGTGAATGTGTATTAGTCAATTGAAAGACACCAGTGAATGTGTATTAGTCAATTGAAAGACACCAGTGAATGTGAATTAGTCTATTGAAAGACACCGGTCAATGTGTATTAGTCTATTGAAAGACACCAGTCAATGTGAATTAGTCTATTGAAAGACACCAGTCAATGTGCATTAGTCTATTGAAAGACACCGTCAATGTGTATTAGTCTATTGAAAGACACCAGTCAATGTGTATTAGTCTATTGAAAGACACCAGTCAATGTGTATTAGTCTATTGAAAGACACCAGTCAATGTGAATTAGTCTATTGAAAGACACCAGTCAATGTGTATTAGTCAATTGAAAGACACCAGTCAATGTGTATTAGTCTATTGAAAGACACCAGTCAATGTGTATTAGTCTATTGAAAGACACCAGTCAATGTGAAATAGTCTATTGAAAGACACCAGTGAATGTGTATTAGTCTATTGAAAGACACCAGTGAATGTGAATTAGTCTATTGAAAGACACCAGTCAATGTGAATTAGTCTATTGAAAGGCACCAGTCAATGTGAATTAGTCTATTGAAAGACACCAGTCAATGTGTATTAGTCTATTGAAAGACACCAGTGAATGTGAATTAGTCTATTGAAAGACACCAGTCAATGTGAATTAGTCTATTGAAAGACACCAGTCAATGTGTATTAGTCTATTGAAAGACACCAGTCAATGTGAATTAGTCTATTGAAAGACACCAGTCAATGTGAATTAGTCTATTGAAAGACACCAGTCAATGTGTATTAGTCTATTGAAAGACACCAGTCAATGTGTATTAGTCTATTGAAAGACACCAGTCAATGTGCATTAGTCTATTGAAAGACACCAGTGAATGTGTATTAGTCTATTGAAAGACACCAGTCAATGTGTATTAGTTTATTGAAAGACACCAGTCAATGTGAATTAGTCTATTGAAAGACACCAGTCAATGTGTATTAGTCTATTGAAAGACACCAGACAATGTGAATTAGTCTATTGAAAGACACCAGTCAATGTGTATTAGTCTATTGAAAGACACCAGTCAATGTGTATTAGTCTATTGAAAGACACCAGTCAATGTGAATTAGTCTATTGAAAGACACCAGTCAATGTGTATTAGTCTATTGAAAGACACCAGTCAATGTGAATTAGTCTATTGAAAGACACCAGTCAATGTGTATTAGTCTATTGAAAGACACCAGTCAATGTGTATTAGTCTATTGAAAGACACCAGTCAATGTGTATTAGTCTATTGAAAGACACCAGTCAATGTGTATTAGTCTATTGAAAGACACCAGTCAATGTGTATTAGTCTATTGAAAGACACCAGTCAATGTGTATTAGTCTATTGAAAGACACCAGTCAATGTGTATTAGTCTATTGAAAGACACCAGTCAATGTGAATCAGTCTATTGAAAGACACCAGTTCATGTGAATTAGTCTATTGAAAGACACCAGTCAATGTGTATTAGTCTATTGAAAGACACCAGTCAATGTGTATTAGTCTATTGAAAGACACCAGTCAATGTGAATTAGTCTATTGAAAGACACCAGTCAATGTGAATTAGTCTATTGAAAGACACCAGTCAATGTGAATTAGTCTATTGAAAGACACCAGTCAATGTGTATTAGTCTATCGAAAGACACCAGTCAATGTGTATTAGTCTATTGAAAGACACCAGTCAATGTGTATTAGTCTATTGAAAGACACCAGTCAATGTGTATTAGTCTATTAAAAGACACCAGTCAATGTGAATTAGTCTATTGAAAGACACCAGTCAATGTGTATTAGTCTATTGAAAGAGACCAGTCAATGTGTATTAGTCTATTGAAAGACACCAGTCCATGTGCATTAGTCTATTGAAAGACACCAGTCAATGTGTATTAGTCTATTGAAAGACACCAGTCAATGTGAATTAGTCTATTGAAAGACACCAGTCAATGTGAATTAGTCTATTGAAAGACACCAGTCAATGTGTATTAGTCTATTGAAAGACACCGTCAATGTGTATTAGTCTATTGAAAGACACCAGTCAATGTGTATTAGTCTATTGAAAGACACCAGTCAATGTGTATTAGTCTATTGAAAGACACCAGTCAATGTGTATTAGTCTATTGAAAGACACCAGTCAATGTGAATTAGTCTATTGAAAGACACCAGTCAATGTGTATTAGTCAATTGAAAGACACCAGTCAATGTGTATTAGTCTATTGAAAGACACCAGTCAATGTGTATTAGTCTATTGAAAGACACCAGTCAAAGTGAAATAGTCTATTGAAAGACACCAGTGAATGTGTATTAGTCAATTGAAAGACACCAGTCAATGTGTATTAGTCTATTGAAAGACACCAGTGAATGTGTATTAGTCTATTGAAAGACACCAGTCAATGTGTATTAGTCAATTGAAAGACACCAGTCAATGTGCATTAGTCTATTGAAAGACACCAGTGAATGTGTATTAGTCTATTGAAAGACACCAGTCAATGTGCATTAGTCTATTGAAAGACACCAGTCAATGTGAATTAGTCTATTGAAAGACACCAGTCAATGTGAATTAGTCTATTGAAAGACACCAGTGAATGTGTATTAGTCTATTGAAAGACACCAGTGAATGTGTATTAGTCTATTGAAAGACACCAGTCAATGTGAATTAGTCTATTGAAAGACACCAGTCAATGTGTATTAGTCTATTGAAAGACACCAGTCAATGTGAATTAGTCTATTGAAAGACACCAGTCAATGTGAATTAGTCTATTGAAAGACACCAGTCAATGTGAATTAGTCTATTGAAAGACACCAGTCAATGTGTATTAGTCTATTGAAAGACACCAGTCAATGTGTATTAGTCTATTAAAAGACACCAGTCAATGTGAATTAGTCTATTGAAAGACACCAGTCAATGTGTATTAGTCTATTGAAAGAGACCAGTCAATGTGTATTAGTCTATTGAAAGAGACCAGTCAATGTGTATTAGTCTATTGAAAGACACCAGTCCATGTGCATTAGTCTATTGAAAGACACCAGTCAATGTGTATTAGTCTATTGAAAGACACCAGTCAATGTGAATTAGTCTATTGAAAGACACCAGTCAATGTGAATTAGTCTATTGAAAGACACCAGTCAATGTGAATTAGTCTATTGAAAGACACCAGTCAATGTGAATTAGTCTATTGAAAGACACCAGTCAATGTGCATTAGTCTATTGAAAGACACCAGTCAATGTGCATTAGTCTATTGAAAGACACCAGTCAATGTGCATTAGTCTATTGAAAGACACCAGTCAATGTGAATTAGTCTATTGAAAGACACCAGTCAATGTGTATTAGTCTATTGAAAGACACCAGTGAATGTGTATTAGTCTATTGAAAGACACCAGTCAATGTGTATTAGTCTATTGAAAGACACCAGTCAATGTGAATTAGTCTATTGAAAGACACCAGTCAATGTGCATTAGTCTATTGAAAGACACCAGTCAATGTGAATTAGTCTATTGAAAGACACCAGTCAATGTGCATTAGTCTATTGAAAGACACCAGTCAATGTGCATTAGTCTATTGAAAGACACCAGTCAATGTGCATTAGTCTATTGAAAGACACCAGTCAATGTGTATTAGTCTATTGAAAGACACCAGTCAATGTGTATTAGTCTATTGAAAGACACCAGTCAATGTGTATTAGTCTATTGAAAGACAATTAAAATTCATCATCATCTGTATATTTGAAAAAAATAGAGGAAAAAAAAAAATTAAATAATGAAAGTAAGAGAAAAGGAGGCAGGAGCAGCAGTCTGTGTGTGTTCGTGTCTGAGTCTATGTGTGTTTGTATTCTGTCTTTGTTCACTAGTGTGTGTTTATGTGAACTCAGAATGTAAATTACAAGGAGACTGAATGAAATATTCCTGGAGCATGGCTCTGTGGACAAGCTGCTGAAGGACATGCTCAGTAAGTGGAATATAAACCATTTCTTCAGAACTGCATATTTCAAATTGGATTGTGAAGAGACACAATTGAACAATGAAGGCCTGAAAAGAGACACATCTTACCAGGACAGGATGAGAAGTTGGTGCCACAAACAGCCATATTCAGGTATGAATGTCCAATATCCAAGTACAGCACAACAGTGACTTGATGCTGAGGGAGGGCCTGCATCCATTCAGATCAGGGATGAAGCCTGGATAAAGCCCAAAATGCACACTGCATGTCGCAATGGCGAAAGGGGACAGTAACAGCTGTGAATTCCCAAAACAATGTGTTCATAGATGTGAGCAGCACTCCAACCCGATGAACATCACAGAAAGAGTGATATCTGCCAAGGTGGATGGTGGACTTTGACATGGAATAAGAGTGTGTGAGGGATCTTGAGATCAGGAAAGGGGTTATGGATGGCATCATTCAATGTAGAAGAGAACTGAGAGTTCCTAAAAAATAACTTACTAGAGGCGACGGATGAGATCTGTGGCTGGAGTAAGACCACAAGCAGGAGGAGAGTGACTTGGTGGTGGAACAATAAGGTAGATGAGGCAGTTAAGGCCAAGAGACAGGCATGGAAAGAATGGAAGAACGGGGGGAAGCAGGGTACATTACATAGAGACCAAGAGGGAAGCTAGGCGACAAGTATACTGAGCTAGGAGGGAAGCAGAGGATAGAAAATTCAAGCATGTTTTGCAACGTGAGGACCAGAAACAGGAGGTGTTCAAGATTGCGAGGCAGTGTGTCAGAGAGAATTGTGATGTCATTGGAGAGAAGTGTATCCGGAATGATAAAGGTGAGCTTGCCCTCACAAGTGCTGAGAAGAAAGATGCATGGAAGAGTCATTATGATAGATTACTAAATGAGGAGAATGCATGGGAAGAAGAGACCCTACCCCAAGTAGACCCTATAGAGGGGCCAGCAGTACAAGTCAGCAGCAGCATAGTAAGTAAGGCAATCAAAGATATGAAGATGGGGAAGGCAACCGGTCCATCGGGTATAGCTGCCGAGATGCTGAAGGCATCTGGGTCTGTAGGTCACACTATAACCACACGTATTGTTAACCAAGTAATACTAGAAGGTGTCATACCAAAAGATTGGTGCAGTAGCATCATTGTCAACTGCTACAAAGGTAAAGGTGATGCACTAGATAGAGGAAACTATAGAGGTATAAAGCTGATGGACCAGGTCATGAAAGTAACAGAAAGAGTTATAGCACAGTTGATTAGGGACCGGGTGAAACCAGACGAGATGCAATTTGGGTTTGTACCAGGAAGAGGCACCACTGATGCCCTCTTCCTTGTCAGGCAGTTACAGGAAAAGTACCTAGCTAAAAGTAAGCCACTCTACTTGGCATTTGTCGATCTTGAGAAAGCCTTTGACAGAGTTCCACGTGCTGTAATCTGGTGGGCTCTTAGAAAACTAGGAGTAGATGAATGGCTTGTGAAAGCGGTACAAGCCATGTATAGGGGAGCAGTCAGCAAAGTTAGGATTAGCAATGAGTATAGCGAGGAATTTAGCGTACAGGTTGGGGTACACCAGGGCTCTGTTCTTAGCCCCCTCCTGTTCATCATAGTCCTGCAGGCAATAACGGAGGAGTTTAAGACCGGATGCCCATGGGAACTCCTGTATGCTGATGACCTCGCACTTATAGCTGAATCTATGGTAGAACTAGGAAGAAATTCCAAACTTGGAAGTAGGGACTAGAAAGAAAGGGTCTCAAAGTCAACATGACAAAGACTAAGGTCCTTGTAAGTAGACGAGAAAACAGAACCCAGATCCCCTCAGGGAAATGGCCTTGCTCAGTATGTAGGAAAGGTGTAGGTAGGAACTCCATTCTCTGCCCCAAATGCAAACAATGGGTACACAAGAGATGTAGCGGGATCTCAGGAAGCTTAATTAAGAATGTAGGCTTCACATGCAGCAGCTGTGCTGGGACAGCAAGCAGCCACAGGAAACAAGCACCACCAATCTCTGGGAGGGCTCTGTAGAAACAGTAGACAGCTTCTGCTACGTAGATGACTGAATTAGCAGCGGAGGTGGGTGTTCAGAAAGTACAATAACTAGGGTAAGAACGGGATGGAAGAAGTTTAGGGAACTACTACCACTGCTAGCTGCAAAAGGCTTCTCCCTCAGAATGAAAGGCAGACTGTATGATGCGTGTATCCGAACAGCAATGTTACATGGTAGTGAGACCTGGGCGCTGAAGGTGGAAGACTTACGTAGATTAGAGAGAAACGAAGCCTGCATGCTCCGATGGATGTGTAATAGTAATATACGCGAACGACAAAGCATAAATGAATTGAGAGAGAGACTGAGCATAAGAGGAATCAAATGCTGTGTGCAGGAGAGGCGGTTGCGTTGGTATAGACATGTGACGCGTATGAAGGATGACAGCTGCATAAAAAGGTGCAGAGCACTAGAAGTCGATGGAAACCGCGGAGTGGGGGGACCCAAGATGAGGTGATAAAAGCCGACCCTACCCAATTACACCTCTCAAAGGCGATAACACACGACCGTGACCTCTGGCGTCACGCAGTAATACAGAGTACCTGACCTCCCATGGGTACAAGCTGAAGCATATAGACAATATGCCCCCACACCCCCCACTGCAAGGTGGTCGTGGAGGTGCCACGGCAAAAAAGCACCCAGCCCACACTGTAAAGTGGATGTGTAGGCGCCACGGAAAAGCACCCAGCACTCACTGTAAATGAGGTTGGTGTTAGGAAGGGCATCCAGCTGTAGAAACCAAGCCAAATCAGTTCCTGTATGAGCAAGGCATGGTCAGCCGACCAGACACTGCCCACAACAGGACAACCCGTCTAACCCATGCTAGCGTGGAAGAACGGACGTAAAACGGTGATGATGATGATGATGATGCTGCTGGATGAGGCAGGAGGATTGTAGTAGACTAGTATCGGGCCTCTTTCTTGGCAGCTAGCAGACATATTTTAATGAGTTCTTTGGAACCCCAAAATGTCTGGCCATAGTTTGTATGAGCTGAGTTTGTGGATTACACTACTAGATAACAGGGTCATGTCCCCCCCCCCCCATTCGCATCTTAGCAGTGATGCCCTCAAACCCTTCTGTGGTGAGGGAGATGTGGTTTCCTAGATTTTAAAAAAAATCAAGGTGTTGGTGAGGATGCAAGACACATTCACTTTTCTTCCTTTTAATATTTACCAGACAGCTAGCAGCCATTACCTGGAAAATAATGTTCTATTGTAAAAAGGAAGTTTCTATGTTACAAATAATATATTGTTCCTGATATAAATTCATGAAGAATTACCATAATTTTCATTCAACAAAGTGGTGACTAATTCAGTGCATTATTTCCTATTAGGGTGGTGAATTGGCAGTATCGGTAGAGGGTTGGACGCCATGCTTTCTAGCATAGTTACGTCCCTTTACATTCTGAGTTCAAATCCCACCGAGGTTAACTTTGCCTTTCATCCTTACGGGGTCGATAAAATAAAGTACCAGTAATGTACTGGGTAATTGCTGGCCTTGTGCCTTAAGTAGAAACAATTATTTCCTATTAAACGGCATGTATAACATTTATGTGTGTTGGTGGTTATAACACCTTTAATTGGATGGTCACGGTTGGAACAGCACAAAAAAAAAGATGGAGAATCACCCATTGAAGTATTATCAAATTATATATATATATATATATATAAAAGGGATAAAGAACCCCTTTGATCACGATTGGCCATGCGTTTTTGTACCTAGAAAATTCTCAGAGGTACAAGCCTAGGCAAGGTTTTTTTTTGTGGAAGACCAGCAGTTGTCCATGCATACCAGTCTCCTCTCTCCATGCCACCCATATTTTCCAAGACAAAGGCTGATACAGCTTGGCAGCAGTGACGTAACTTATTTTTGCAGTTGATTGAACTGGAGCAACATGAAATAAAGTGTCTTGCTCAAGGATACCACACACTGCCCGCTCCAGGCCTAATTGAACTCATGATTGTGAATCCATCACTCTAATGCCTAAGCCACATGCCTTCACACATATATATCATCAACATCACTTTATATTTACTTTCCATGCTGGGTTTGACGAGTTATGATTTAAGATTAAATAAATTGTAGAGACTTCATTTGTTACATACATTCCATATTTGGCATGGTATCTATGTCCTTCCTTTACAGAATGCACTGGGTCTATTTTATCATGACACCAGCACTCACACTTTACAGAGTGTACTGGGTGTATTTTATTTGGGCACCAGCACTAGAGAGGTTGTAATATGCTAGGTCAGACTGGCGAATCCTCTCTTCCGATTGTTTACCACTTTACAGAGTGTACTGGGTGCACTCCATCGTGGCACCAACACTAGAGAGGTTATTAGGTACTTTACAAGGCCAGAGAGTCTTCACCATTCTGGTGTCTCAGTCTGTTCACCCATCACTTTATGGAATGAGTGGGTATAGAGTATTCCATTGTGATACTGCCACTTTGGAGACTGACTCATTCTCTGTACAGTGACACCACATTTATTTTTAGCATTGCTGCTTGCGCTGATGGCTGCGTCTTTTGTATTATGGCTTATTTGCCAGTCTGCTCTGTCCTGTATCATCTTCTTCAGGTTCAGACTCTTGAAGTCATTCTTCACATCTATCTACCTATATGTGTATGTGTCCCTAGTTTAGAATAGTTACCCTGTATCCTGGTGTGTCATAAAAAGCGATTAAAAGGGTTAGTGTCAGGAAGAGCTGTAAAGTATTGCCTCAAAAAGTCCTGTCTAACCCATTCTATTTCCAGTTTTTCTCGTAATTCATCTGTGCTTAGTAATTCATACACACTAATGTTATATATCCAGTGGAACTTCTTTAATTTGTTTCTTAATCTTTGCACATTCTCTGCATTCACTGTCCATGTCTCGCTACCAGGCAACATTGCACATTGTTCATTGCTATGATACAATCTACGCTTTGCATGAAGAGAGAATCCTTTCCAGCAGAGATAGTAACTCCCTCAACATTTTCCACCTTGTTCTATTTTATGACTAATATACTTTTGAAGCAGCTACCCCCACTGTGTATTATCAAGATAACACAACTTATGCTGACTGTTCATTACTCTTGTGTCACATACAAAGTTTACCTTCTCAGCTTATCTTTGATCTTACTACACCTCTTATGTACCCATAGTTTACAATAAGTACACCACGTGGAATTCTTACCTAATCTTTTTCTATTAATCACAGCCTTGATGTCAGTCGTGTCCTCACCTCTTTCCTACTAAAATGTTACTCAATAAAGTTAAAGATCTTCCATAGATCTGGGTGTAAGAACTAGATCATTAACATTCACAAGTTGCCACAGACAACCTGTAATTGCCTGGAAAACTGTAATAAACAAGAGGGGCTGAAAATGAAGCCTTGAAGGACACCTATCTGCACACTGAACCCATTATCAACTCTCACTTTACATCACTGCACATAGCTTGCCATTCATCTTTTTAAATACAAGGTAAAAAGAGTATTGTACCCAATTAAAGGCCTTCTCCAAATCAATACTATGTACAGTGGTTTATACTTAACTAAGAACTGTTCTTGCAACTGTTTCCCAATGAAGAAGGCATCAATAACAGTCCAACTTGGCTTAAATCTGAACTGTATATGTGTGTGTGTCTGCATGAACATGAATAAACATCCATGGATGAGTTGAGAAAAGAACTGGGCCTCAAGGAATAAAATACAATGTACAAGAGAGAAGACTGTTAGTAAGGACATGTGATGTGTATGGATGATGGTTGTTGGGTGAAGAAGTATTAAGTGTTCCCGGTGGAAAAAAGCAGTCAAAGGGGAAAACTGCAAAACACTGACACTCGCAGAAGAGATGAAGGAACACAAGTGAAGAACAGCTGTGGTGGAGAAGACACATGGAAACACACAAAAACAGGCGTGTTTGCATGATGAACTACCACACAGTTTCTACCTATCAAATTTCACTCACAAAGTATTAGTCAAACAGAATCTATGGTAGACTTAGCCAAGGTAACTGAAGCTAAAACCATGCGCTTGTTAAGAGGAATTCTTAACAATGCAGTTATTTCTGCACATATAAACATATATATCATTATCATCATTTAATGTCCATTTTCCCTACAGGGCTACTGCCCTTCTAGGCAGACCAAGGACCTGCATCTTGCTTAAATACAGTCCTATCTACTAAGTGCATTTTACCATGACACCAGCACTAGAAATGTTGTTATGCCTTTGACACAACTGAAGGGTCCTACAAATCCTTTGTTTGGCAAGTTTTCTGCCTGTGCATGCATGTATGAAAGTTCTAGTTTAAAAGCTACTGAGCCACCATGAAAACAAAGTACCTGAAATATGTAGATTCTGAGAAATTCACATCATCATCTTTTAACGTCCATCTTCCACGCTTGCATGGGTTTGGACGGGAATTTTCCCACTTGAGGCAAGATTGGTCGTCTTGCTCGTATAGGACTGTCTGGCGGGTTTTCTACGGCTGTATGCCCTTCCTAACACCAACCACGTTTACAGTGTGGACTGGGAGGTTTTTACCGTGTTACCTACACGGTCACATTACAGCGTGGACTGTGTGTTTTTTTTGTCGTGACACCTACACGACCTCATTTGTTTCGGACTGGATGTTGTGGTACCAACATAACTTTACATTGAAAGGGGTGGTGTGGATGGGGTGGGGGTAGTGGGACTGGGGTGTATTTTTATTAGAGGTGCCTACTGACTGTAGGTTTCGCTTTGTACTTAGGCAAGGCAGGTCTTCTGTATTACTGTGTAACGCCAAAGATCTCGGTCCAGTGACATTGTCTTGGAGAGGTGTAATTGTGTGAGGTTGGAATTTATCAAGTCGTTCCAGGTTTTTCTGGGTCTGCCTACTCCATGGCTACCGTCTATTTTTATCGCCCTGCACTTTTTTATACAGCTGTCGTCTTTCATGCGCATCACATGACCGTACCAACGTAGTCTTCTCTCGAGTAAACAACATCTGATCCCTTTTATTCCTAATTTCTCCCTTAGTTCGTTTATGCTTTGCCGTTCACATATATTACTATTCCACATCCAGCGGAGCATGCAAGCTTCGTTCCTCTCCAGTCTGCATATATCCTCTGCACACAAGGCCCATGTCTCACTGCCATGTAACATTGCTGTTCATATGCAGGCATCATACAGCCTGCCTTTCATTTTTAGAGATAACTCTTTAGCAGCCAATAGTGGTATAAGTTCTCTGAACTTTTCCATCCCGTTCTGACTCTAGCTACTGTACTTTCAGAGTACCCTCCACCACTGGTGATTTTGTAACCCAGGTAACGGAAGGTGTCCACTATTTCTATAGAACCATCTGTGCAATGGAATGAGCTAGTATTCTGTCGGCACTTGCTGCTACTTATTGCACCAGAGCACCGGCCACATATAAAATCTATATTTTTAGTTAGCTTACCTGTGATCCCACTACATCTTTTATGCACCCATACTTTGCATTTGGGACATAAAATGGAGTTTCTGCCTACTCCTTTCCTACACACTGAGCATGGCCATTTCCCAGATGGGACTGGTGCCCTATTTTCCTTCCTACAAACTAGAACTTTAGTCTTAGACAGGTTAATTTTAAGGCCTTTTGATTCTCGGCCATGCTTCCATGTTTGGAATTTCTTCTCTAGTTCGGCCATTGATTCAGCTATGAGCGTTAGATCATCTGCGTATAGGAGTTCCCATGGGCAGCCGGTCTTGAACTCCTCTGTTATAGCCTGAAGCGCAATAATAAATAGGAGGGGGCTAAGAACGGAGCCCTGATGAACACCAACTTTTACGCTAAACTCTTCACTATATTCGTTGTTAATTCTAACCTTGCTGACTGTTTCTTTATACATGGCTTGTATAGCTCTCACAAGCCATTCATCAACACCTAGTTTTCTAAGAGCCCACCAGATAATGGAGCGGGGGACTGTCAAAAGCTTTCTCCAAGTCAACAAAAGCTAAGTATAGGGGTTTACTTTTCGCTAGGTACTTCTCCTGTAGTTGCCGTACAATGAAAAGAGCTTCTGTGGTACTTTTACCTGACACAAACCCGAACGCATTTCATCTAGATCAATTCGCTCTCTGATTAGTTGCGCTATTACTTTTTCTGTGACCTTCATGACCTGGTCGATTAATTTAATGCCTCTATAGTTACTCCTATCTAGGGCATCTCCTTTACCCTTGTAGCAGTTAATGATGATGCTGCTACGCCAGTCCTTCGGAACGACCCCATTCTGTATGACTTGGTTTACTATCCGGGTGACCATAGTGTGTCCCACCGTTCCAGATGCTTTCAGCATTTCAGCAACTATTTCCGAAGGCCCAGCCGCCTTACCCGTCTTCATATCTTTGATTGCCTTACTTATTATACTACCTTCAACTAGCACTGCTGGTCCCTCTATTGGATCAATGTGGAGCAGACTGTCTTTCTCCCAATTATTCCCCTCATTTAGTAGCCTTTCGTAGTGACACTTCCAAGCTACCTTCTTATCAGCATCAGTGATGGCAAGTACATCATCATCATTAAGGACACACTTCTCCCCGACAATATCACTGTTTTCCTTGACGCATTGCCTAGCAATCCTGAACACCTCACGTTTTCGGTCCTCGCATTGTAGAACATGCTTGAACTTTCTTTCCTCTGCTTCCCTTCTTGCGAAGTACACTCGTCTCCTAGCTTCCCTCCTGGCCACTTGATAGTCTTCTCTACTTCCCCTATCCCGCCATACTTTCCAAGCCTGCTTTTTGGCCTTAATTGACTCCTCCACCTTACTATTCCACCACCACGTTACTCTCCTCCTGCCTATAGGCCTACTCCAGCCACAGACATCATCTGCCGCCTTCAGCAGGTTAGCTTTCAGGAATTCCCACTGTTCCTCTATATTGTACGACTAATTGCTCTTCCTTACTGTCAAAAGCATCAAGTAATATGCTTTTAAATTTATTACTGGCTGTGGGGCCCTTTAGCTTCCATATTTTTCTCCTGAGGATAGTCTTCCTCTGTTGTCGAGTACGTGTTGTCCTGACTATGCGGTCGCTGACTATGAGTATGTTGGGAGGTGCGTTCTTCGTGGGGGAGGGATTTAGTGTTTACAACAGACACTATATCACGTCTTCTGGTAAGGATATAATCTATCTGACTGGCGTGTTCCCCTGATCTATAGGTGATCAAGTGATTGTCTTGTTTTTTGAAGTTAGTGTTACAGATAGGTTATTTGCGTCACAGAATTCCAGGATTCTGGAGCCTTCCTCATTTCTAGTACCAAACCCATAGCCTCCATGGATTCCGTCATAGCCATCACAATGTTGTCCAACGTGACCGTTTAGGTCGGCAGCAATAATTATGTAGTCACTGTCGGTTATTTGGGAGGTAGTGAGCATCAATGTCTCATAGAATCTGTCTTTTATAATGCCAGGCAGTCCGGATTGGGGTGCGTACGCAAATATTACTGTCACAGTAGTTCTATTTAGGACAAGTCTTATTTTAATTATTCTGTCGTTCACTCTATTTACGTCTATTATCTTATCTACCCATTTTCTGCTAACATGATTCCTACCCCACCCAGAAAAGCTTATAGCATCGTTTTTTACCCACAATGAATCTAGCCGACCTACCCCTCCACCTGGTCTCTTGGATACAGCAAACATCAACCTCCTTACGTTCAAGCATTTCTACAACCTTGTTAGAGCGACCTTTTAAGGTGCCTACATTCATGGTACCAACTCTGAAGTTTTGGATTGCGTTTGGTGGGTGGGAACGGTGGGGCGCGGGGAGGGGGCTGGGGTTATGTTGGCCATCCACGGCCGAAATAAAGAGGAGGAGTCTTTGCCTTTTCGTCCGGCAGCATGAGGTGAATTTGTCTTTATCTTTGGCATTGTCACTGAGTGTCAGATTTTCAGACTCTCCAGAATTCCCTAGTCCATCCATCATATCAAAAGGCAACCAGAAGAAGTGATAGCATAGGCTGCTGACTTATGATTGGTCTAAATAATAATGGTGGCGAGTGGGGGCGGGTGGGAGGGGTATGGGTAGTTAACGAGAAGGTTTAAATAAAATCCTCGAATTTTGGGCATAATTGGACAAGCATATAACAGTAATAAGCGAATAGTGGGATTTTAAAATACAAGAAGATTATTTAGAACAACCAGACAGAATTATAGAATAGCATTGAAAAAGAGCAAGGATTCTGGGCGATGATACGGATATATGGATGGACCGGGAAGATGGAGAGACAAGAAAAATGGCATTTTACATTACATTTCACAGGAGAGCGAGCAGTGTGACCATTAATAAGATTTGACAAATTCTGAGATTCGTACCTTGTAACAGGTTTGAGATTGTTATTTTAGAAAAACAAACGAGAAGGTTATAAAACATCAGAATTTTCGGCCAAAATTAAACAAACACACTATGTATTAATCCTAAAAAATACATACCTAAATGCAAACATCATTTAATGTCTATTTGTTCATGTTCACAGACACATCTTTACCTAATTTAACTGGAAGCCAGGTTTTAAAGCAAGAAATTAACAAGAAAGCAAGATGACTGTTTTGATTTTAGTGTAACTCAATGTCTTCCCACCACAATAGTTTTATTATCATACCTATACATATGTAATGAACTCATTTTACAAGTGTTGCACTTAGAATTTAAAACAGTTGAGGACCTTAACAAG
This sequence comes from Eledone cirrhosa, assembly GCA_964016885.1. NCBI lineage: Eukaryota > Metazoa > Mollusca > Cephalopoda > Octopoda > Eledonidae > Eledone > Eledone cirrhosa. The sequence continues at coordinate 33,563 of CAXHJY010001412.1, forward strand.
AATGACAGGTTATTATTATTATCATTCAATGGTTGATAAAAAAAAAAGATCCAGTTGTATAACAAAGTAACTTAAAAAATTATGATCAATAAAAATATTTTTCCTGAGATTAATTTCTTCTTCAATCTGGAACAAAGAGTATATTGATTCTATTAATAAAACTGAAGCTCACTGGTTGCCCAGCAATGCTTAATTAGATAAACATATGGGATTTTTGATAAAATGAATTTAACCTAAGTTAACAGCACAAGTAGGAGAGGCTAGATGATAGAATGCATAGGGTACCAGTCACACAACCAAGTCATCAGTGGTCTATATTCTGTTACAAGCACATTCATTCTCAAATTTATAGTAACCTTATGTGAGTGTATGTGTATTTGCATGTTTATACTTATATACTCATACATATAAATGTATACATATGCAGGTTAGTTGCAGATAGTTTATCCACAAAAATGTTTGTAATTAAAGAATTATTAAATTAGTCTATTTATTTCATATTATATTTGCTGATTTATTTTTTATTATTTTTGTAGATGCTTGAAGTTGGTGAGGTGGTTTGATTTAAAAAAAACTGGGGATCCTTGGACTAGAGATTATATATGATAAACAAGTTGCATCTTTATTGATATTGTTTATTTTACTTCATGTATGTTCCCTTGTTGAACTAAGAGGTAATGATTGTTAGCTTTTATTAGTAGTGGTTACAAGGATGATGATGATGATGATGTTCTACAACAGTTTAAAAGTGTTTATATTTATCTAAAAACCTTTCATCATAATTTTATGTAGGAATCTTTATTAAAATATGTTAATAATGGTTTCTTATATAGGCACAAGGCCAGCAATTTTGGGGAAGGGGAAAGTCGATTATATCGACCCCAGTACGTGACTGGTACTTTATTTTATCAACCCCATAAGGATGAAAGGCAAAGTGAAACTCGGCAGGATTTGAACTCAGACTATAAAGCGGCGTAACTCTATACTGCAAAGCATGGCATCCGACCTTCTACCAATACTGCCAATCCCCCACCTTCAAATATGTTAATAATGAGAATGTTAGTTACTATATATCTCCAAATTTTTGATTATTTTCAAAATGATTTCAAAATCATAGGCAGTATCTTTCCTTAGAAATATGGTAATGAAAAGTTAATATTTAGTAAAATTTATTGAACTGCTCCCCCATTATCAATCTCCTCCCACTATCACCCCATATATGTCTACCTAATCTGAATATGGGAATTACATGCACAGTTAATTTTTATTTTTTTACCAAAGTGACAATTTACAATTAGCTGAAGAGAAATTTTCCAAAATCTGTATCATTTCACTATCATCATCATCACCGTTTTACGTCCATTCTTCCACGCTAGCATGGGTTAGACGGATTGTCCTGTCATGGGCAGTGTCTGGTCGGCTGACCTTGTTTTGCTCATACGGGAACTGATTCTGGCTTGATTTCTACAGCTGGATGCCCTTCCTAACACCAACCTCATTTACAGTGTGGACTGGGTGCTTTTTTTCCGTGACACCTACACGTCCACTTTACAGTGGGAGGGGGTGGGGGCATATTGTCTATATGCTTCAGCTTCAGCTTGTACCGTTGGGGTGGTTGGGTCTTCTACATTACTGCGTGATGCCAGACTTCTCGGTCCTGTGTTATCGCCTTTGAGAGGTGCAATTGGGTAAGGTCGGCTTTTTTCACCCCATCCCAAGTCTTCCTGAGTCTCACCACTCTGCGGCTTCCATCGACTTCTAGTGCTTTGCACCTTTTTATACAGCTGTCGTCCTTCATACGCATCACATGTCTATACCAACGTAATCCTCTCCTGCACACAGCATTTGATTCCTCTTATGCTCAGACTCTCTCTCAATTCGTTTATGCTTTGCTGTTCGCATATATTACTATTACACTTCCATTGGAACATGCAAGCTTCGTTTCTTTCCAGTCTATGCAACTCTACACACAACGCCCAGGTCTCACTACCATGTAACATTGCTGTTCATATGCATGCATCATACAGTCTGCCTTTCATTTTGAGGGAAAAGCCTTTTGCAGCTAGCAGTGGTAGTAGCTCCCTGAACTTCTTCCATCCCGTTCTTACTCTGGCTACTGTACTTTCAGAACACCCATCTCTGCTGCTAATTCGGTCACCTAGGTAGCAGAAGCTGTCTACTGTTTCTACAGAGCCCTCCCAGAATTTGGTAGCGTTTGTTTCCTGTGGCTGTTTGCTGCTTGCTGTCTTGGTGCAGCTGCTACATTCTTAGATAAGCTTCTTGAGATCCCACTACATCTCTTGTGTACCCAGAATTTGGATTTGAGACAGAGGATGGAATTTCTATTTGTTTGTAGATCCTAATTAACAACAATCAAACTAGAAAGTAATTTACATTTTCTTAATGATAAAGTAAATTATTTTCTGGTTAACCCATGCTAGCATGGAAGGTAGACGTTAAACGATGATGATGATAATTTATCTTAATGATAAAGAAAGCTACCTTTGAATGAAGAGAATCTCAAATACTTAGGCATCAAGTACTTTGTGATGACTCCTACCACGAAGTGGTTTTAAGTTCAAACATTTATTCTTCCAAGAAATAAATACCAAAAATATCTGAACCGTTGAAGAATATTTCAATAAATGTATTATTTGTTTGTCTCTTTTTACATAAAGATATATTAACGCTTTCAAATAAAGTAATGATCAGAGAGTCACTCCAAATAGAGCCACTATTTCTCCGAATTGAGATATTACAGCTGCAATACTATGGGCATGTGGTTATAATGTCTCAGGAAAGAATCGCTGGACAGATTTTACTGACAAAATCAACCGGCAGGAGACCAGGGGTAGACCCTGAGCAAGATGGTTGGATAACATCGATGAGTTTGGCTGGTCACACTTGGAGATCCAGCTGGATCAGTTGGAGATGGTTGCTTCTGAAAAGACCCACAGGAAGGAGTGTTTGAGGACTCTTCCCCCATGACCCTCTCAGGAATTAATGGGAGAAGAAAAAGATTACTATATTTCCAATGAAAGACATTGCCTTTGATTTTCCAATCATTGTGAAAATAACCAATTTAGATGTATTTTTGTTATATGGCTTTTTCATTATTTTGTTGGTGTTTGGACTTTAGCTTAATAATGATTATTACACCAAATTATGATACAAGGTATTAGATAAATATAAACACTTTAAAATAAACATTAGCATACAATAGAACTAAGAACAGTTTCAGTCAGTTTGGTAGCAAAAGAATTAAAAAGACTTCAGTGTTAACCCTTACTCCTCTCCCAAGAATTAATGTAAGTAGAGAAGTTAGCTCCTAAAGTCTCTCCAGACTTTTAAGCTGGAGTTTAAACTTAACTTTAAAACAAATTTCTTGCAGAATTCAAACGTGAAATTAATGATTAGGTTTTAAGAAAAGCTTGCCTGTGATATAAAGCTTTCCCAGTCTGAGGTGGTTGACAGCTTCTGCTACCTAGTAGAAGAGGGTGTTCTGAGAGCATAGTAGTTAGAATAAAGACAGGATGGAAGTTTAGAGAGCTACTACCTCTGTTGACAACAAAGGGTCTCATCCTATGAATGAAAGGTCGGCTGTAAGACAACTGTCTGCAAAGTGTGATGCTGCATGGTAATGAGACATGAGCAGTGAATGCAGAGGATATGTGATGACTAGAGAGAAATGAAGCAAGCTTTGATGGATACACATTTTATGTATGTTTTCCATACCGGTATTGATGGAATGGATGGGCTGTTAATTTATGAAACTAGACAAGTCAGATGATCATGTTTTGGTCATACACTCCATTTTGGTAAGGTGTCTATGGCTGGATGCGCTTCCTAATGCTCACCAGTTTACATTGTGCACTGGGTGCATTTTATCATAGCACCAGCATTACCACTTTATAGAGTGCACTGCATGTTTTTTTTTATTGTGGCACCAGCATGACCACTTTACAGAGGGGACCAGGTGCTTTTCATTGTGACATCAATACTAGCACTTTACAGAGTGTACTGAGTGCATTTTATGGTACCAACACTAGGGTGATTGTTATGTCCTTGACCAAGCTAGAAACCTTATATTTTTAAACCTAGCAAAGACTGCATAAGCCTTCCTCTTGTAATTGTTGAGTTGACCCCATTAGACTATTTTAAAATGGTACAATGGATGATTGGAGCTAGTATGGTACGTGACAACCTTTCTAGTGTTGAATCCACTATAAAGGCATCCAGTATACTCTGTAAAGCAGTTGCTATTTGAATACTAACAACATAGGACAGAATGGACTTCAGTTATGTCAAAGACATAACCTTTCTAGTGTTGGTACTACAATAAAATGCACCTAGTACACTCTGCAAAGTGGTCGGCATTACAAAGAGCATCCAGCCCTAGAAACAATATCACAATGGGTAGAGAGGACTCTTTGGTTGCATCAAAGGCAAGACAACCTCTCTGGTGCTATAATAAAATGCACCCAGTACACTCTGTAAAGTGATTAGCATTAGGAAGGGTATCCAACCATTGAAACCGTGCCAAAATGGAACGTATTTGAACGAGATGTTTCATCCAGCGTAGGAGTTGGATGAAATCAAAGCTTCTGTTTTCATAGACAATAGCTCTAATTAAGTACAGACTTGGTTTGTAACACCCCATCCAACCCATGCCAGAATGGAAAAATAGATATACAATAAGTTCAATAGTAGATAGGAAGGAATGTGCTGAAAGAGTAACTCCAAATTTGAAGGATGAAAAAATTAGGAAAATTGTTTGGCATGTGATCTAGGAAGTAAGGCATTGTATGAACATTAAAAAGATAAGAACTCTTTAATAAGAAATGATCTAGATCAGAAACCCTTGACCCCTTATCAACTTCAGGCATCTACAAAAATTAAGTAAATAAATCAGTAAAGAGAATATAAAATAATTAGACAGTGTATTTTTTTGTACTATTTTATGTATCTTCATTTCTTATACAAATATCAGATTTTGGTACAAATGTTCAACAAAAAAAAACATCCAAGGCCCTGACCGAGATTGAAGCATCATCAAAGGAAAAAAACAAGCAATGTAGTAATAGTTGGTATAGAGAGGGAAAGTTGAAAGAATTTCACAGAACCATAGAGACTGGTGATTAATCTCCCTGATGACATTTTATTGTACATATCAAATAATTCAAAGATCATGAAGAAGAATGAAAAAAAAATCCTTATTTTTCTAAGTACACTCCTGGTGGTGGAGAAATGTCAGCAGATGCAAATTGGGTGTTCACAGTAAGAGTAATGTTTGTATGATTTTATTTATTGTAGAGCTGAGCAATGGGAGTGAGATTGGGTGGATGATGCCATCAGAATAGTAATAGCTGGTTGGGAGACAGAGAAAGGTTATTCATGTAGAAGAGAAAGAGTGAAGAGTGTTGGAAAGATTTGGTATCAAAAAGGTTATGTAATGACTGAAGTGATGAATTAGTAGCAATGAAGATTAGATAGGTAACCAATCAGTCAAAATATTGGGAACTCATATTGGTGGGTGTTGTGACAGAAACTAAATTCAATGTCTTATAATTACTAGTCATTTGTAACTTTCTCCATTTCAGCAAAACTTGCCTTCCTACACTATCTTCAAATATACAAGATTCATGCTACAGCTTTATCAGACACTAGCAGTAAAGCCCGGCGTTGCTCGGGGTCGCTCAGTAGCTGTGTTAAAGTTACAATGTTAAGTTTCTTTTTTGGCTTAAAAACTGTAGTGTCTACTGTGCAGACTTGCATGTGGTGTTTTTGATTAATATTCCCTCAACCAACAATATGCCTTATGAAGTTAAGAAAACATAACGATAACCCGAATGTTATAACAAAAGAGGATGCTGGGGATAGAAACTGCACTGGTTATTTATTAACAAAGATCGAAAATGTAAACACTGCAACGCAGAGAAAAACATTAGCGTAACCAAATTATCAGTTATGTCTGTCTGCACGCCTATATCACCTCTCTGCACGACTGTCTGTCTGCACGCCCATATCACCTCTCTGCACGACTGTGTCTGCACGCCTATATCACCTCTCTGCACGACTATCTGTCTGCACGCGTATATCACCTCTCTGCACGACTGTCTGTCTGCACGACTGTCTGTCTGCACGCCTAACGACGAAATATTTGCTTGTTTTACGTAGTCTTTAAATAGACTTGTTTTCAAGTAAAAATATTGTTTTAAAATGCTTTTAAATGGAAATGAAGCAAAACGGAAGCTTAGTGTTCGAACTGATGAATTTTGCAGGTCAATATTTTGCTATGTCATTTTAAACGCTGAGAAAGTCAGCGTAATTTTTTACGTAAGACGCTCAATGTAAACAGAACAAAGGGAAATAACTGATAACTTACGCTCAAAAATCGATACATTATATTCGATTTCGTCACATAGGGTGGGTCAATTTGAAATATTTTTTTTCCGATGTCTTCGCTAGGGCTCAATGTACAAGTATAGCAATTTCGGTGCAATTCCGTGAGAGATTCTAAGAGGAGATGTGTGCCAAAAATCGATAGACAGACAGACAACCACAGTTTTATATATATATATATATAGATTGTCAAGAACTGAAATCAGAAATACAGCAATTTGGGCATAATTTAACCCTTTTGGAGTTGCCTCTGATTCTATGACAAAAATGTTTATTTTAAAAGTTTTTATATTTATCTAAAAACCTTCCATCATAATTATATGTAAGAACTGCTTATATAACCGTGTACATACATCCAAAAGATGTGAGCATCATAGGAACCCACATTGGCACATACAGATATAGTACCACATTGGCACATACAGAACCACATTGGCAAATACAGATATAGTACCAACATATACAAATATAAAGACTCACATTATCTTCCTTTCTTTCTTTTAACCTAATATCTAATATCAGCTGAGAATTTTAACAACTTATAGACATACAGTAACTATTGATGAGAGAGAGAGAGTAGAGAAAAGAAGGTAGGAAGTGTGTGTTTGAACATGAGTGAGGTCTATTGTCTAAATTTAACTTTGAAGCCACAAAGCTATCAGCTTTAATTGATAAGAATTAGCTCAACATTGAAGTTTTAGGTTAAGGAATGGTACAGTACCATCCCCCACTCACACAATAACTCCTTCCTAATTCTTCTATGACCCACTATCTGTGAAAACTAGTGTACCATCTATATAGTAGCAATTTATTTTTCTTGAATCATTGACATTTCTTCTTCTCTCTGTTACCTCTTATCCCTATTCTTATCAATATGAAATACTCTTATTCTTTATATAAACAGTAGCAATTTATTTTTCTTGAATCATTGACATTTCTTCTTCTCTCTGTTACCTCTTATCCCTATTCTTATCAGTATGAAGCCTGCAGCTTCATTCCATCCTCTCTCCTCTGGCTATTATTGAATAGGTAACATTGCACACTAAAATGGTCTGTTTGCCTCATAAATTATCAAGAAACATAATTCTTTTTAAAAACAGGTTTTTCCATAACCCTGAATGATCATGGTTTTATTTTTTATTCACTTTGGCCCACAAAAGATAAACATTTCCACTCCAAGAATATTTGGCAATCCTTACTTTATATGATATACACACCTGAAAGCCTCTCTATCATTATATATATATATCCTTTATCATTTCCTGAAAAAGCTTATTTTTCCTTTAATTAACTCTTGACATCATGTGTCATATGAAATTACATTTGCAAATCATTCTTGAAAAGTAAAGTAAAAAACTCACAAACAAAAATCCACTACAACGGTATCACACATTAAAACAGTCTTTACTCTATTACAGATTCCATAAGCATTTCAATTTAAAAAAAAAAAAGCGTTTTGTTTAGATATTTTCTGGTAAATAGCAGAAAAACCACCTTTCGGGTGGTTTTCTGCTAGCATGTGTAGTGTGTATATTGATATTATACGCAAGTATATATGCATGTAGATATGATACATCAAATAAAATCGTAATTGACAATATACACAGAAATTGAACGAAGACTGCGTTACACTCTCTTATGTAATCATTAAAAAAAGACGATATTATATATAAACTGCATTAGGAGAAAATTAGTGACTTAGTGACGGAAATATACGAATGTTTATTTAAGCGATTGCTAACCGAAAGTGTTGACATTTGAAAGTTTTAAAGAAGTGAATCTTAAAATAAGTAACAAAATTATTTATATTTAATCAAGAATAACAAAATTTAGTAGATAAATTATGTAATATTCATTCATTATTTATTCAAAGTAATCCAACTTATTTTACAAACGGGATAAAAAATATATATTTATTATAGTTTAGATTAAGAGTTAAACTTAGCTACTCCGTTTTCTGCCCAGAATCTTTTTTTTAATCATTCAACTTTAGCCTTCTTTTTAACGGTATACTTAATATGGGAGCTTCTAAGTAATCACTAGAGCTACTGGAAATAGCAACCAAATCCCTCTCAAATCACTCAACCATCTTATGAATGGAAGGTCACATTAAACCAATATAGTTCTGGATGATCATAATTGGAAAATAGTTCTGCTCAATAAATAACTATTGACTTTAATAGAAATGCATTTAAGATGTGATTATTAATGAAAACAAAATTAGAAAGCTGTGATTTTGTTTTAATTGCGTTGTGTAGTCAATCAAGTCTTTCTATAAATTATTCTAAATAAAGATTTATTGTACATAGCTAGTTTCATAAAGGAATATAGTAAATAGAAGCAACTATTAGAATCAACTGTAATAAAGCCTGTTGTACACACACACATATATTCTTGGTGGTATTTCTTACTACTAGAGTGAGAGCAGTTTCAAATGAGTAACCAATATAAATTAGTAGGGAATATATACCTTATTAACATTATTTAATTTAAGGGCGGTGGATTGGCAGTATCGGTAGAGGGTCAGACGCCATGCTTTGCAGCATAGTTACGTCCCTTTACGATCTGAGTTCAAATCCCGCCGAGGTTGACTTTGCCTTTCATCCTTACGGGGTCGATAAAATAAAGTACCAGTAATGCACTGGGTAATTGCTGGCCTTGTGCCTAAAGTAGAAACAATTATTTAATTAACCTTTACAAAAAAAAGGGTTAAATAATTGTTTCTACTTTTGGCACAAGGCCAGCAATCATCCCAGTGCATTACTGGTACTTTATTTTATCGACCCCCGTAACGATGAAAGGCAAAGTTAACCTCGGCAGGATTTGAACTCCGAACAGAAAGGGGCGTAACTCTGTGCTAAATGTTAATAAAATGTGTGTGTATCTGCACCAGTCACAGCAAACATTATATCGACACTGTTTATAAAGAACTGAAGAAAGCAAAGTCCCTCGATAATCAATACACCTTGCATCGTAGAAGTTCAACAAATACTTAGTGGTATATACCAAACTTAGAAAATAAAGTATGGGTGGACATCAGGGAAAGCATCCAGCCATAGAAAACTTGCTATAAAAATCTTATCTTTTGTCTTGCTGGCATGGAAAAAGTTGACATACAAGTGATGTCAAGACAATTTTTAAAGTGTACCTGATCAACAAAACAAAGAAATATTATTTCTTTGTGGTTCAGTAAAGTATGAAGGGAATCTTTACAATTGGTGTAACAATATGAAAATTGCTTTACAATTGGTGTAACAATGTAAATTGCTTCATAATTGGTGTAACTATATGTAAATTGCTTTCAAACCCGACACCATGGGAAAAAATGAATGAAAACAAAAAGATAAATACTGAATAAATCTATACATAACAAACCAACAAGGGAGCTCTTTAGCAATTAATAATAATTTAACAATTAATAATAATCGTTTCTACTTTTGGCACAAGGCCAGCAATTATCCCAGTGTATTACTGGTACTTTATTTTATCGACCCCCTCGGCAGGATTTGAACTCAGACCATAAAGAGCCGTAACTCTATGTTGCAAAGAATAATGGCGTCCGACCCTCTACTGTAAGGCACAAGGCGACCAATTTTGGGGGAGAGGAAAGTCAATTAAATCAACCCCAGTGTATTACTGGTACTTTAATTTATTGACCCCGGAAGAATGAAAGGCAAAGCTAACCTCAGAACATAAAGGGCCGTAACTCTATGCCACAAGAAGAAAGAAAAAAGGTACAATATGGTTTTAGGTCTGCTCCATCAAGTTTGACTTGGGGCTAAACAACAATGCACATCCATAATGAGCTGATGAAATTGCTCACCCTTCTAGAATTAGAATAATTTAATGTATGTTGGAATGATCATTACTGGAACGTCTATAATCATAAGTCCAATGGAAAGTGAGCGTATTTAAACAACAGCATACATTCATAATTTCAGTTCAGATTTATATGAACTCTATAAACATACTGTTTAAAGATAAGGCATGGCCAAATGGTTAAAAAGTTTCCTTTGTAATCATGAGGTCGCAGATTCGAGCCTATTGTGTGGCATCTTGTATAAATGTGAGTTTGGTCAACCCAAGCCTTGTGAGTAAAAATGGGAAGAGGGAAACTGTTTGGAAGTCTATTGGATGGACTATACTTACTGGAAAGACCAGTCACACACTCTGTCATGCTGACTCTCTATGTTAAAGGTACACATGTCAGCCACTCGCATGTTAATTTCCTCAACAGGTATTTTCACTGAACAACTAGAATATTCATCGTCAAAACTAATGGAGATCCATTCCATTGTTTATAGTAAATGTGAGTTAGTAAAATACAGAAGACATCGAACTACCTGCTTGAGTTCTGAACTTAAATCTTTTATTTTATGGGGCAGAAAAATTAATTCTACTGTTTCCCAGTTCACTCCACTATAACACAGTCAATTAACAGAGTTGGCAGAACATTGGACAGAATGATTTGTGATATTCATTCCAGTGTTCTGAGTTCAACTTTGCCTTCCACCCTCTTCAAATAGTACCCTTTAAGAACATTTAAGTTATGTTCCAAGCACCAAAGTAATGAGGAAGTTAGTTATATACTAAATCTCTCCACATTCTTTATTATTTTCAGAATCCTTTGCAGTGTCTTTTGTTAGAAACAGTGGTAAAAGGGAAATTAAATAGCACAAAGAGAGTTCCTTTGCTGCTTTTTAATATATACAAGTGTACTCATGTCATCAAATATATGATGATGCATGATAATAAGATATGAATGATTTGTAGAGAACATGAAAGACAGATCACAAGTGAGTCAAGAGGTGGTTGTGCATTAAAGACGTCACCTGAAGTATGCAGGGGAGAAGACTACAATTGTTATGGATATGTGGTGTAAATGGAGAATGTAAGCTGAACAAAAAAGTGCCACTGAATGTACTTATATCAAACAGGACCATCTTCACAGCATTATAGGCCCCAAGCAAAAGAATGTACAGGAGCCCCTATATACATAATCACAGCATACATAGATTAACATTGAGCCTCCAGGCAATTGCTCAGTACACCTATGCTTTAAGATGGCACTGATGCCAGAGGGAAAAAGTTGGTAAAAGTCAAATCTCTGAGCCTTACAGAAAAGATGACAATGGTGAGATGTTGCAAGGTACACTTAACCAATCATTGCCAGCATAGATAAACATACATTAAAATGTTTCCAATGATAACAAGGAGGATAACATACTATGGAATGACAGTTTCTTAGAGTTCTCTTGCATTCATACATTTGGTTAAAAACTAAACACGCAACCTAAAGTTTCCATATATATTTTGACAGAAGCATTAAGACTGCATTTCTATAAATACCTCATTTTAAACAATCAATCTTTTACATGAATCAATACGTATTGTGTATTTGTAGGGATACTTTTCTGAGCATAACTTTTTATGAAATCTCTCTCCCATTATCTATTTCTCTTTCTCTCTGGGAAGAAAATAGAGAGAGAGAAAAGAGAGAGAAAGAGCCAGAGAGAAAGGGTGAGAGAGAGAAAGGATGAGAGAGAGAGAAAGGATGAGAGAGAGAGAAAGGATGAGAGAGAGAGAAAGGATGAGAGAGAGAGAAAGGATGAGAGAGAGAGAAAGGATGAGAGAGAGAGAAAGGGTGAGAGAGAGAAAGGATGAGAGAGAGAAAAAGTGAGAGAGAAAGAAAAAGGGTGAGAGAGAAAGAAAAAGGGTGAGAGAGAGAAAGAGATCAAAGAAAACTAAAGGAGGAAGAAAAACAGAATTTGATGTCACAAAAACTAGAAAGAGCAACCACCATTTTAAAGCTATTTTCCTTGCTAAAGCAGGAGTTAGCCTTGTTGACCCCATGATATGGAATCTTTTATGAAACAATTTTTACAGCCAGATGCCTTACCTGGCACCAACTCTTTTATTCAATTTTTACAACACACAGGGATACAATGTACTTATTCTTGACCAGATATACATAGTATATGAAAAACTCATGAAGAAAAATTATCTTTTAAAATGTATATTTTAAAAGATAATTTTCATGTTCACATGTTATGGAATCAAGTTAATAATTTTTTTCTACTTTTGGCACACGGCAGGCAATTATCCAGTGTATTACTGGTACTTTATCTTATCGATCCTGTAAGGATGAAAGGCAAAGTTAACCTCGGTGGGATTTGAACTCAGACTATAAAGGGCTGTAACTCTTTGCTGCAAAGCATGGCGTCCGACCCTCAACCGATACTGCCAATCCACCGCCAGAATCAAGTTAATAATATAAACAAGGTAGATAAAAGAATTTAAAATAAATACGGAAATATAAAAGCCTGTCAAATAAATGCAAAATATATCTTTAAAGTATAGAGCATAAGGTAAAACATTCTATAGAATTTTAATATCCTATTATGTAACAAAATCCAAACTACAATAAAAAAAATGACATTATCAATTTTTTCAAATAACCCATATGGTACGAAAACTACTAGTTTGCCTATATCAACAGCAGATATAACAAGGATTAAAACCATTGTATTGTGATAAAAATTCTATGAAAGAGAAGAAATTCAGCAACCTCGAGCCGCGTCCTCGTCAACAGGGTTCTTCAAAACACAACAGAACCCTCTGTGTTCAGAGAACATGAGGCTGCCTGTGAGACGTGGGACCGGCTGGGACTTAGCCCAGTAGACGTCCCTCCTCCTTCTTCCCCTGTTGACGTGAAGTCCCCCCAACGCACTTGGGATGCCATCCAGTGCAGCCTGGCCTCAGACAGGCTCACGAACGTAGACCATCACACCACCACTACGGCGATTAATGCGGTCCTTGCGGAAAAGGTTGTACCCAGTAATGCTGAAAACCCCATCACAGAGTAAGGAATGTGCCCATGTTTCCGTGACTGTGATGAAGTCAGGGTCGATGCTTCTGACGTAGGATTCAAACAGATGTATCTTGTTGCATAAACTGCGAGCATTTAAGGACAACAATTTGTACCCTGCTCGCAGTTTATGATGGTGTGTAGAGGGTGGCAGGTTGTTCTGGCCTAGTTTCCCAGAGCTGTAGCAGTTTTCTCATTGCCAGCCACTGTGGGCAGATCACACTCAGACCAGCTGGCATCTCTCTTCCAAACCTCCAGATCTTAACAAACCTCCAGATCTGCCCATCATCACGCAGACTAAAACTTTCATGTTGTGCTGAATTCCGATTCAAGGAAGCTGCAGCACGGAGCTTTGGACGTACATGGGGTGGTAGGCCTGGGCGTGTTCGGAAGGTAATCCGATTTTCACGCCCAGCTTTAACAGAGGCCAGATGGTATGAGATTGCCTCAGCGGGGTCCGAAAAAGACAGCCTGATGAGTCTGGGTTTTGGACCAGGTCGACCAAGGCAGAGAGCACCCTTTGGTGGAACACAACCTAGGTCTTTGGCTGAGCTGGCAGCAAATGCCTGAAGATCAGCCTTGTCCTCCGGTACCCCAATGGCAATTACTTCATGGGTAGCAGATTCCGCAGTCTTCTCAGTGTGGAACTTTACTGTGAAAGTACAATAGCATATATAGAGTAATGTGAATGCTAAAGGGTTAAAGCATGCACTTTTTCCTAAATATTGTTTCATATATATGTACAAAATACTGTGTTTCTCAAAATATATATGGCTCTTTCCATCTCTCTATATATATATCTTTTAATTTGAATTATACACATATATGCCAGTAGCCATAGAAAGCTTGCGAAAGGATCAGTCGTGTGAAGGATATAACAGCCTCTTTAGTGTATAAATACACTTAGTACATCTGTAAAGTGGTTGGTGATTAAATTTTAATTGTAATATTTAATATTTGATAAGATGGATTACATCGAAACCAAGATTTTATATACTTTATAAAACTCTTATTTTTTTTTTAAATTGTTGTTCTTTTTTCAATAATTGTTTCTATATTTGGCACAAGGCCAACAATTACCACAGTGTATTACTGATGCTTTATTTTAACCCTGTAAGGATGAAAGTTAACCTCGGCAGGATTTAAACTCAGACTGTAAAGGGCCATAACTCTATGCTGCAAAGCATGGCATCCTACTCTTTCTTCAATTATGTCACTTTGATATATCAAAGAAGAAAAAAAAGATTCTTTAAATATATTTCCATGCTGTTTCCATTCTTACTTCTTTTCTATAACCTTTGTTTTGAATAGAACTTTGCTCCCTTTTAGTGAGTGAGTGAGTGAGTGAGTGAGTGAGGGAGTGTGTGCGCGCGCACATGTGCGTTTTCTTCTTTTTTTTTGTATATATATAATTATCATAAGCACAATATAAACACATGTAGAAATACACTCTCTCACACATATACACTGAAACATTTAGGATTCTAGACAGACATGTGAGCAATACAACAGTATTAGTAATCAGAAATTAAATACATTTGGTTGTAAATTACTAAGTAGCACTAACCAGACTGTAGTTGTTGGTCAGAAATAAACATTGACATTATTGGTCAGATCTAATGTGTAGCTGGAGGGTAAAGAAAGTTGACCAAAGTGAGTCATTTCCAAAGTTGTTGTTCTTTATCAATAATTGATGTATGCATGAATGACAACATAAACATGGAAGTTTTACTTACTAATTGTTTTTGTTTTTATTGTTTAGTACCAGATGTGTCCTATGATTTGTTTGTTTCCAGCTGTGACTGTCTCGTCTTCCCACCCACCACAACTAGACACTATATCTAGCACTACAATTTTCAATGTGTCTTTCTTTTCAAAAAGAGAGTAATGTGTGCTTTGAAGGAGATATGGCTGCCATTTTTAGCAGGTCAGACGGTTACATATATTTCCTTGATTGGTTTTAGTCCTCAATATGTAGTGACCAAGTAGATTTAATATCTGGTCAGTCCTCCATATGTAGTGATCAAGTAGACCTAAAATCTAGCACATAAACTTGCATCACCCATAGAGACCTATATGAATTGGCTATATGGTGCTCAGTGTCTGACAGCCCATCTAATCCATGCAAGCATGGAAGATAGACATTGTTTATGATTATGATGATGGTGATATTAAAATACATGATACTTAAATTTACATAATAAAGAATATTTACTCATGAAAAGTTAAAAAAAAAAAAAAAGTAGGCTTATCCCAGTTTCGTGTAGCATTAAGCAACTGAGAATATAAGTTTCACCTCTGGATAGGATTTCAGTCCAGTGCTGCCGCTATTGTCCCACCTGTGGCTGCTGCTGTTCAATTTTTCAGTGAGTGAACTGGAGCAAAGGGAAATTAAGTACCTTGCTCAAGGACACAATAACCACCCAGTGCAGAGATTGAACCCATACCATTACAATCTTAAGCCTAACATGAGATGAAGGAGGAGGAGGAGGAGGTTCAACTAAAATAATTTTTGAAAAGTTGAGCCAGCAATAACAAACAGTGATAGTACTATTTGTGATTGTACTATTTGTGATAGTAACATAGCAACTACATTAGAAATTAAAACTCTAATCAGCTACTATTTTCCTGATTGTTTATTATGTATGATACCTTTCACCTAAAACACCCTATAAATAGATCAATATCTAAACTAGAATTCAAAGTGACTAATCTGCTGCTATGTGCCTTGTCATATTTAAAGTCAAATTTTGTTGTTATTTATCCACCCCTATTATGTTTCCTAGATGGTAACAATGAAAAAAACAACAACACTGATAACAATGAAATGATAAAACAATGACAACAATGCTTTAGATTATTCATATATAATCTTTCAAAATTAGACATAATTACAAAAATATCGACTACTAAATTTGATGACAGCATATGGTGTTCTATATTTGCTAGTTATTACTGGTATGGTGTTTTGACATCAAGTCCTCCCCAGGGTATTTGGGATGCCATCCAGTGCAACCTGGCCTCACACAGGCTAACGCACCAGCTCAACCAGCACCACCTTGTAAACCCACAGCAGTGCTTGGCTCCATGCCTTCTCTACTGCAGCTGGACAATGATAGCCCATGCATCAGGGTTTCGCTAAGGCTTGGTCTCTGGATCTACGAGCCACGCAAATGTCATTGCGGATCCACCGTTGACTCTTTCGGCCGCCACCTGCTTTCCTGTCGTTACAGTGCCAGCGGCCCTCAACGAAGTCATAAAGCATGGCTCAGATGCTGCCAGCTTGAACCAGTGGGGCTGGTCCGAGGGGACAGCAAAAGGCCAGACGGCATGACCATCTTCCCATTCCGCTGTTGCAAACCCCTTGTCTGGGATGCCAATTACAGCAACACATTCCCCAGCAGCAACCTGATGCAGTCTGAGTAACCCAGATTCTGCTGCACTTCAGGCTGAGGAGGGCAAACTCTCCAAGTACCGGTCCCTCTCCGACAGGTTTGCAGTCAAGCCCCTAGCAGTGGAGACTTCTGGTGTCCTTGGCCCTACTTACCACCCTACTTGGCCCTACTTACCACCACTGGCGCATTTCCCTCACCATCCTCCGGGGAAACGCCTTCTCCATTCTGTCCGCTGGGACTATGGGGTGGCCAGCACATGGGACCCCATTTGCTCATAATAGTGAAAGATGGGGAGGGCGAGAGAGATGGAGGCAATGACAGTGGGCGTTCGGCTCCTCTGTATTCAGACCTGGTGTACATGTATACTTACTGTCTTATCATATAGACATATTTATGAATATATGTATTGTTTTTTATTAGAATGTTTTTATAACATGGAATGTTAAGACTACATCTGTGACGTATACTCGAATATATAGTGTTCTGGTGCTATTAAGTTAGACATGGCCTGGGCCAATACTGGCCGAAACCTATCAAAGTTATATTTGCTAGCTATTATTGATATGGTGTTCTATATATTTGCTAGCTGTGTTCAAATGAGGTTACCATCTATTGCTATATTACAGGTGTTTATGAACATTAACAGGACATTTTTTAAACTCAAGAAATAATCAAGTGTAATGTAGAGGAACAAGGTAAAAAATGAAATCTTTATTAACTGTAAAGCATTTTTTGTCAATCCCTCACACAATGTCAAAAACACAAATTAAAAGGCAGAAAATGGAGATGGGGACAAATGTTCTAAAATGGTTTCATTTAAGGGTAAAAAAAAAATCAGCATTTTCTGTCAATGTTGTTCTCTCTCAGATTACATTTATAACAAAAAACTCAGATTACATTCATATATATATAAAAAACCACAAACCCTCCATTTCAATTCTACTTTTGAAAAGCGTAAGAACTGTGAAACCGGTAAAGGAACCAAATAAATATTCTTAAAAAGACTCAGTTGCATTTTAGATTTCATCTGTTTTCCTTACACACAGAGAGAGAGAGAGAGAGAGAGAGAGAGAGAGAGAGAGAGAGAGAGAGTACTGTGCTCAAATCTATTTATTGGCATCTATCATAATGCCCATTTTTAGAGAGAAACCCCTTGTGGCCAATAGCGGTAGGAGCTCTCTGAACTTTTTCCATCCAGTTCTAACTCTACTACTACTACACTTTGAGAGCACCCTCCTCCACTGCTGATTTTGTGACCCAGATAACAGAAGGTGTCTACTATTTCTATAGAACCATCTGGGCAGTTGAAGGTGATAGCATCCAGTGGGTCCTTGCTACTTACTGCACCTGACCATCAGCCAGATATAAAATCTATGTTCAGATATAAAATCTGATCCCACTACATCTTTTGTGTACCCATAGATTGTATTTGGGACATAGAATGGAGTTTCTGCCTACTCCTTTCCTACACACTGAGCATGGCCATTTCCCAGAGGGTACCTGTGCCCTATTCTCCTTTCTACATACTAGAACCTTAGTCTTAGACAAGTTGACTCTAAGGCCTTTTGATTCTAGGCCATACTTCCATGTTTGGAACTTCCTCTCTAGTTCAGCCATGGATTCAGCTATAAGAGTTAGATCATCTGCGTATAGAAGTACCCATGGGCAGCCAGTCTTAAACCCCTCTGTTATAGCCTGTAGGACAATAATAAACAGGAGGGAGTTAAGAACAGAGCCCTGTTCAACCCCTACTATTACGCTAAATTCATCACTATATTCATCACTAATTCTAACCTTGCTGACTGTTCCTCTATACATGTATAGCTTTTCAAGCCATTCTTCTACTACTAGTTTTCTAAGAGCCCACCAGATTTAGGTGTGTGGGACTCTGTCAAAGGCCTTCTCCAGGTCAACAAAAGCTAAGTAGAGGGGTTTACTGTTAGCTAGGTACTTCTGCAATTGCCGTACAAGGAAAAGAACATCCGTGGTACTTTTAGCTGACACAAACCCAAACAGCATTTCATCTAGATCAATTTGGTCTCTGACGTTCTAGACCCAGGATCATATATACACCGTCTTCGACAATATATCTCTCACCTTGCTCCTGCAAGCACCCGTCGACAGAACACGGCCACACGGCTACGTAGGTAGCACCACCAGACCACTCCACATAAGAATAAAAGAACACCTCAATACTAACGCTTCCTCATTTAAGAAACACCTAGTTAAATGCAAAAACACCTACAAAACCATAACAGTTAGGATAGAAACTAAGGAAAGAAACCTCGGCAATCTTAGAATTAAGGAAGCACTAATTATAGACAAAACACAACCACCAATCAATAATAGACTAGAACTCAACACCAAATTTATAACTTGATAGAGCTTCTAGCCCCATATTTACCCCCCCCCCACACACACACGCTTACACCTCCACTTATTCTCTCTCACACACACACATACACACACAAAGACCAGTTCTAACACGAGATAACATCTATCCCCCACATTTACGTATAGACATATCTTCTCACTCTCACACACACACTCACATACTTACACCTTCATGCATTCTCCCACACACTTAAACAGGCATGTACAAAAAAAAAAAAAAACTTTTAAAGGGAGACTACTCTTTATCCACCTAACTTTAACTCTTTGACATTAGAGATAGAACAGATACTCTATACCATTTCCTGTCAGCATGACTTGGCAAGCTATTTAGAACACTGGTTTAACCACTTTACTTCCCTCCGAAGAAGAGATATTATCTCAAAAATTAAGGACATTTAAATAAATCTAAGGTAAAAGACTGTCAACAATATCTTTTGCATTTGCATTCTTTATTCTATGTCCATACCTGCATTGTTTTGGCTTTATTATACATATACAAACGTTTATATATATATATATACAAATATATATATACACATATATATATATACAAATATATATATACAAATATATATATACAAATATATACATACAAATATATACATACAAATATATATATACAAATATATACATATATATATATACAAATATATACAAATATATATATACAAATATATACAAAGGTCAAATGGCCTGAGGGCCACCTCCTCCCTGGAATGACGTCAATAGAACAGAGACAGACGGAATCCCTGCTGGCCCTCACACACAGGCTGTTCATGGAGCAAGCAATACTCCTCCCAACAAGAGGCGAAAATGTCCTGGACCTCTGTTTTACAAACAACGAAGTGCTCATCCACAATGTAAAGGTGACACCAACAATTCTCTCGGATCATAACTTAGTAGAGCTAATGATATGTGGTCCAAGAGAACCAACAGAGACAAAACCACCAAGAACTCCGGGACGCTATCCAGCCTTAACTTCTACAAGGCTAACTGGAAAAAGATTAAGAGTGAAATCCGGAAGCAAACATGGAGTGAAAACACTGCCACACAAAACACTAACAAACAATTTCAACACTTCATGACAACGATACACACCATATGCAAAAAGTTTGTCCCGGAGAAAGAGGCAAACAGACACAAAAATCTTATTCCCAGAGATAGGAAAATCCTTATGAGACATAGAACTAAACTCTCAAACCAGTTGAATAGTCAACAAAACAAAAACAAGAAGGAATCCTATTTGAAACGTGCACTACTTGACACCGAGATTGCACTCAAACTTTCACATGAGAATGAGAGGGCAAAGAAAGAGAACAGGGCCATAGAAAACATTAAAACAAACCCTAAGGCCTTCTTTAAATTTGCAAAAGAAACTGCCTCAGTACACTGCAAGATTGGGCCACTCTTCCACACGGACGGTTCATTAACCGAAAACCCCCAAGAGATATGTGAAATACTGAACGAACAGTACAAAAGTGTGTTCACATGTCCACTGAGGCACATGCAAATAACAAAGCCAGAGGAGTTCTTTGATGCCACAACACTACATCAAGAAATGGCAACCATCAACCACATAGACATAACGGAGGAGGATGTGGTGTACGCCATTGATGAAATTAGAACAGACTCGGCTGCTGGACCTGATGGATTCCCAGCAGTTCTCTTAAAAATATGTAAGCGGGCCTTAGCAACTCCACTGAAGATGCTCTTCAGAAGCTCCTTGGCTAGCGGTGTACTACCCAGGGAGCTGAAAGAAGGCACAATATGCCCTATCCATAAAGGAGGTAGTAGAGCGGAGGCCAAGAACTATAGGCCAGTCTCCCTGACGTCGCATATCAGTAAGGTCATGGAGCGAGTCGTCAGAAAGAAACTAATCACTTTCCTCGAAGAAAATGACCGCCTGACTAGCACGCAACATGGCTTCCGCCCAGGAAGAAGCTGCCTTACACAGCTGCTACATCACTACGACTGGGTACTGAGACAACTACTAGACAGCTCACATGTGGACGTGATATATCTTGACTTTGCGAAGGCCTTTGACAAGGTCGACCACGGAATGATATGTCACAAACTACATGGACTCGGCATAACTGGAAAAGTAGGTGAGTGGCTGCATGGCTTCCTAAGGGACAGAAGCCAGGCAGTCGCAGCAAATAGGGCCCTCTCGAGGGAAACACCGATAACAAGTGGGGTGCCCCAGGGGACAGTCCTGGGACCACTACTGTTTTGGGTGGCTCTCTCGGACATGCCCTCCGTGGTGCATGCAACAACATCCCTCACTAGCTATGCTGATGACACTAAGGTAGCACAGGCAATCAAAAACCCGGCTGACGCTGCCCTTTTACAGCAGGATCTGGATGCCATATACAGATGGGCGGAAGAAAACAACATGCAGTTTAATGCTGGCAAATTCCAAGCCCTACAATATAAACCTGCAAACACAAATATAGTGGAACACAGCTACACAGGACCAGGAGGGACCGATATCCCCGTGTCAAAATCGATACGAGACCTGGGCATAGACATGAGCGATGATGCATCTTTTTCTTCACACATCATGAAAGTGGCGACAATGTGCAGACGACTCGCTGGCTGGATCTTGAGGACTTTCCGGGCAAGAGATTGAGACACCATGTTGACACTGTGGAGGACTTTTGTCCTAAGCCGCCTGGACTACTGCTCCCAGTTGTGGTCACCCCATAGTGTCAAACTAACCACGGAGCTTGAGGCAATCCAGCGAAGCTACACCAAGAGGATTGCCAAGATGAGGGAGACAAGCTACTGGGAGAGGCTGAAGGAACTGAACCTCTACTCCTTGGAGCGAAGACGGGAGAGATACGCAGTGATCTACATGTGGAAAATCCTGGAGGGACTAGCACCAAACTTTGGCATTGGGAGCTGGACCAACCGTCGAACAGGACGTCACTGTGTGGTGCCAAAGGTCCCGTCTTCCACATCTAGAATAAGGAGCAGGTATTGCAACAGCCTGGGATTCAAGGGCCCTCAACTCTTCAACAGGCTGCCGAGGCATCTGCGAGACTTGCATGACGTGGAGGTGGATGTCTTTAAGAAACCTCGTTATCCAGGATCACGGATGAGCCCACAGCAAGAAACGAGGGAAAACTAAGGGCAGCAGCAACAAACTCCCTCTTACACCAGTGGCCAACCTATACAGGCTGGAGATAAAATGTGTAGCAACAAGGGCGGTGCCCCAGCATGGCCTCAGCCGGATGGCTGAAACAGGTAAAAGAGTAAATATATATATACAAATATATATATATATATATATACAAATATATATATATATATATACAAATATATATATATATATATACAAATATATATATATATATATACAAATATATATATATATATACAAATATATATATATATATATATACAAATATATACAAATATATATATATACACAAATATATATATATACAAATATATATATATACAAATATATCATCATCATCAACGTTTAACGTCCGTGTTCCACGCTTGCATGGGTTTGGACGGGGGTTTTCCCACTTGAGGCGAGAGTGATTATCTTGCTCGCATAGGACTATCTGGCGGGTTTTCTACAGTTGGATGCCCTTCCTAACACCAACCACATTTACAGTGTGGGGCTGGGAGGTTTTTACCGTGTTGCCTACACGGCCACATTACAGCGTGAACTGTGTGTTTTTTTGACATGACACCTACACGATCACATTTGTTTCGGCCTGGATGTTGTGGCACCAACATAACTTTACATTGAAAGGGGTGGTGTGGATGGGGTGGGGGTGGTGGGATGGGGGTGTATTTTGTTAGAGATGCCTACTGGCTGTAGTAGGTTTTACTATGTATTTAGGTAAGGCGGGTCTTCTCTATTACTGAGTACCGCCAAAGGTCTCGGTCCAGTGACATTGTCTTGGAGAGGTGTAAGTGTGTGAGGTCGGAGTTTATCAGCTCGTCCCAGGATTTTCTAGGTCTGCCTATTCCGTGGCTACCGTCTATCTTTATTGCCCTGCACTTTGTTATACAGCTATCGACTTTCATGCGCATCGCGTGTCCGTACCAACGTAGCCTTCTCTCGAGTAAACAACATCTGATCCCTCTTATTTCTAATTTTTTCCTTAGTTTGTTTATGCTTTGCTGTTCACGTATATTACTATTACACATCCAGCGGAGCATGCAAGCTTCGTTTCTCTCTAGTCTGCGTATATCCTCTGCACACAATGCCAAGGTCTCTCTTTCTTGCAAACTAGAACTTTAGTCTTAGCCAGGTTAATTTTAAGGCCTTGTATATATCATCATCATCATCATCAACGTTTAACGTCCGTGTTCCACGCTTGCATGGGTTTGGACGGGGGTAGTCCCACTTGAGGCAAGAGTGATTGTCTTGCTCGCATAGGACTGTCTGGCAGGTTTTCTACTGTTGGATGCCCTTCCTAACACCAACCACATTTACAGTGTGGGTCTGGGAGGTTTTTACCGTGTTGCCTACACGGCCACATTACAGCGTGGACTGTGTGTTTTTTTTGTCGTGACACCTACACGATCTCATTTGTTTCGGCCTGGATGGTGTGGCACCAACATAACTTTACATAGAAGGGGGTGGTGTGGATGGGGTGGGGGTGGTGGGATGGGGGTGTATTTTGTTAGAGATGCCTACTGGCTGTAGTAGGTTTTACTATGTATTTAGGTAAGGCGGGTCTTCTCTATTACTGAGTACCGCCAAAGGTCTCGGTCCAGTGACATTGTCTTGGAGAGGTGTAAGTGTGTGAGGTCGGAGTTTATCAGCTCGTCCCAGGTTTTTCTAGGTCTGCCTATTCCGTGGCTACCGTCTATCTTTATTGCCCTGCACTTTGTTATACAGCTATCGACTTTC
>CAXHJY010001414.1:0-22165 GCA_964016885.1 Eledone cirrhosa
AACCCATCGATTTTGGAAGAAGTTCTGGGGTTCTGTACATAAATGATAGAAGTGATTTTCTGGACAATGTTCTATTTTGGAACAGTGACCAGTTTTATCACACACTTCAAGCATGGATGTCACTATTACCAATTTTGTTCTGTCTGTCATTCCGTACAGTAGAACAAAATATAAACTAATAGATATGCTGCGTAAGTTTAGTACACTTATTAACGAGATAAATAACATGTTTGTTTACGTTATGTTTTTTTTTCAGTTTTCCTTAGTATTGTGTGTGTGTATGCGAAACGATCTGCACAAGTATATATAATTAAAAGGTTTATGAAGGTTAGAAATGAAATCAATGTCCAGTGGTTTTATAATGTACGTATGATGGCCGCTATAGTGTCTCACACGAAAGGGTGTGATTTCATATACACACTTTGTGTGTATATGCGTCTGTGGTATGATGTCTATATATAAATCTGTGTGTATATTGTTGTTTATAGAATTTGGGATGTACTTACTGTGATCCGTACGAGATGTAGTGATTTTTTTTTCCATTCATGTCTACACCTTGTTTGTTGGCGAACATCAGATTTCCTTCGTTAAAGTGATGTTATGTTCAAACATATTCTACATGTCAGGGAATAGTGAAAGTATTTGCAATAATCAAATATTGTAATCCATCTGACATGTGTTAAAAGGGCAGTTTTCCTTGATAATGTTATATTTAGATAAGAGAACCGTGATCATTCGTCCTTCCTTGTCGCCATCTTCTGCATCACATTCAAAATATGTGGTAATCTATCAGAAGAGCAGTTCTAGTTCGTGTGGAGTTGGTTCACCTTGTTTACTTTATCCGACGAGGCGATATATCGGTATCTATTTTGTTGAAAGTGTTCATCTTAGATCTCTCCACTTTGAATAAATCTTCCAGGTCTTCCTACCAATCTCAGAAGACCTGGAATATATATCTGCAAACTGATTTTATTTCTCTTTGAATAAGCATAAACGAATACATGGAAATTAATATTATTTAACATGCACTACTTCGTAAAATCGACTTTGCTTTGATGCTTAAGAATATAGGAAAATGGCTAAGGTGTTCTTGTCATAATTATTTCGTTCGGTGTTCGATCCCATTGCTTGGAATCTTGACTATATTTCATTCCACACACATTATGCAATTTTGGTTATTTCTGTATAGTATATGTCAGGTGTAAATTAATCATATACTTCGGCCGCTTAGCATACGACCTGATATTTATGTTTATACCAAACAGCATTTTTTTAAAATATAAGTATCACTTCTTAACGCCCACGCCATTTTTCTATCTTCATTGTGATTCAATGTCGTTTTACTCACACGTGCCTCATGTCTTCAGACTGGTCTATGAATGCTGTTAGCAATATTTTCACATGGTCATTCTCTCCCTCTTCATTTCATTCTCTCAGTTTCCCTGCTAAATCTTTAAATTTATTTTCAGTATATCCATAAATAGTAAGGCATATTAACTCGCTAAAGAGGAAACTTGCTCGAAACAGCTGAACAGATGCCATCCTCAACTAGATTTATACGCATTTAGAAATATATTACATGCATTGCATACGTTGATAAATTTTAATTGTTTTGCAATTGTAATTACCTAACTTTAAATGATATTTTGTAAATCCAATGTTATGGAGATACCGGGACCAGGTGCTTAAAGCATGTTAGACACACGCAACAAATTGACAATTATTAGCATATTACATCTCCTTATCATGATTATTCCAATACTGTATTCAATGAAGTCAGTTCGTCTAAGGTAAACACTACGCTACAACAATATGATAAAATATGCTATAATTGAGAAGGCATATCTCTGGAGGATGGTGAAGGAGACGCGTTGGAAAAGCCATTCCACCACCCGAGGCTCACCCTTCCGGGTAGCCAACTTCTTGCCAGTGGTGGTGAGTAGGGAGGTGGTCCTAGGTCCAAGGACTCCAGAAGTTTCAAATGTTTATATTGCTATAATATCCTTTAATCTATTCTAATGTTTTAGAATAGATTATTTCTTACAAATTCAATATATTGATAATTTTCGCTCAAAGTTCTACGTGTTCGTTATGGAGGCATCTAGTTTGCAACTAGCAAACTATGTTTGTGCTATTTAGGTTCTGATCGGCAACTCTTATGCCCTGAGGGAATACCTTCTCCATTCTGTCTGTCGGGGCCGCGTCGGCCAGTGCTTGGACTCTTATTATTTGTAATTTACACACGACAGATTGAAAACTGCGAAAGTTAGCAATTTCGTTAACAGTATTTCACATCTTTATAGCTTCACACTTATAATCTTTATTTCATAATCATTGCAATATTTAATTACATCGGTCTTATAAGCATTATATGCATTTTTATTTTTAAAAAGCGGATATATATATGTATATATATGAAGACAGTTGTTTCTGGCAGGACCCGTTGGAGGGAGTGTCTCTGGGGACTCTACCCCAACAACCCTGGCAGGAATAAAAGGGCGAAGAGAACGAAGAAGATATATATATATATATATATATATATATATATATATATATATCTGGTTATGTGTGTATGTGCTGGAAGTGTAAGAAGATGGGGTACAGGATAGGAAGGAAATTATTTTGGCCGAATGTCGGATGATGCTACTACTTTAGTGGTTGATTTTGGACTTTTACTATGAATATAATCAGTTGAATTGTAAGGTATGTTTATGGATTTCATTGTTTTAATTCCTGTGTTAACCAGCTAAATTGAGTTATACACTTATATGTGTTTAGGTGTTAATTTATTCAAAGTTGTTTAATAATTACTTTTTTATTTCTTAACTACATTATTCAATTGTATGTGTAATATAAACACCTTAGTATATACATTATATGTTCTATGGAATTAACTGCTATCTTATTTATTTTATTATGTTAGTATGATACGAGGAGAAAGTGTAGTGATTTGAAATAGAAGATTGTGAATCTGTTAAAGGATGTTAGATACACGCAATTAAGATCATGCCATCTCCTTATCAGAATTTCTCCATTACTCTAATCAGTAAAGCCAGCTCTTCACCACGTTAAATATGCTACAGCATTCTGATAAAAGATGCTATATTTTGTTAATGATTTGTCAGTAAGTTAAAGCTTATCTCTCTAACCATCATCCTTAAAATACTTTTTTTCCAAATTCAAATATTTATAATTTTCTATAAATGTTCTAATTGTTTGTCATAGACACGTGGTATTTTATGTAACCTATGAGGCTAGTATGGTGCTAGAAGAAATGGTAATGATTTGAAATAGGAGTTTGAGAATATGTCCCAGAGAATGGTGATATTGTTATTAATTTCTGTATTGTAATAACATTTGGTCATTCTTTGTGAGCAGTATTGCTATTTAATTCACATTCTCCATATATAACGTCATTTATACCCTTTCCTATTGTGAGTAGTAGAGGTGTAATTAATATTTGAATTCAAATCCTTCCTAAGTATGTGTTTGTTAATTTATTTTACTAAAGCTTCTTTAATTTTATAAATTTCATCTCATATTTATTTTAATTATTCTGAAGTTGGTGTTAACACATAGTATTTCCAAGGCAGTTTCACAGTATAGTTTCGGTCTAGTTACATATCTAGTATAACAAACACGTGGTCGCAAAGATACAAAGTATTATTAAGTTCACACTTAAGAGGAAGTAGAGGGGATTTCGACGCTTCGGGCGGAGGTTTTTCTTCAAGCAATAGTGAGTTCCGATAAGGAGAGAAGAGGTAGATAAATGAAAATATATTAATAATTTACATACTATTTTTTAATTGTGGTTGGAATGTTGGTGTAAAGTCGGATTAACTTATTTTTCTTTTATTTTGTGAGGTAACATTAATAATAAGAACGTTTTCTGATTTAAGCAGAAGACCAACGAATTTTTGGGGCCAGGGGAAGTCGATTACATCGACCTCAATGCATAAGGATGAAAGGCAAAGCTAACCGCGACGGGATTTGAACTCAGAGCGTAAAGGGACGTAACTCTATGTTGCAAGACAAAGTGCCTGACAATATTAATAATAATAATGGTTTCCGATTTTATTACAAAGCCAACAATTTTGGAGGGGGGAAAGGCTATTAAATCGACCTCAATGCATTACTGGAATTTTTATTTTGTCGACCCCGTAAGGATAAAAGGCAAAGCTAACCTCGGCGGGATTTAAACTCAGCTCGTAAAGGTAGGTAACTCTGTAGTGCAAAACAATTTCCGACAACAATAGTAATAATAAGGAGGATACAATGTAAATATTAATGATGACAATAGGAATAAAAGTGAATTAAAAATCCAATTACGAGTGTTTGATCGATTATTTCTTTGTTATGAATCAGTAAACTTACAAAAATAATGATCCCCCACTTGGAGATACATACAGACAGGTAAATACATACACACACGCAAACATATAGATGTGCGTAAGTACGGTTGAGCATGTGTGTATGAGTGTGTTTACATTGACACATTTTTGCTCACGGATGGCCGCTTAGTTTGTTTATATATATATATATATATATATATATATATATATATATATATATATATATATATGTATATATATATATATATATATATATATATATATATATATATATATATATATATATATGTATATATGTATATATATATATATGTATATATGTATATATATATATGTATATATATATATATATATATATATATATATATATATATATATATATATATATATATATATATATATATATATGTATATATATATATATATATATATATATATATATATATATATATATATATATATATATATATATATATATATATATATATATATATATATATATATATATATATATATATATATATATATATATATATATATATATATATATATATATATATATATATATATATATATATATATATATATATATATATATATATATATATATATATATATATATATATATATATATAATTGTATATTATTGGGCGGTGACTTGGCAGTATCGGTAGAGGGTTGGACGCCATGCTTTGGCGCATAGATTTACGGCCCTTGCTATTCTGAGTTCAAATCCCGCCGAGGTTAACTTTGCCTTTCATCCTTACGGGGTCGATAAAATAAAGTACCAGTAGTGTACTGGGTAATTGCTGGCCTTGTGCCAAAAGCAGAAACAATTATTGTATATTATTGGATATTTTCCCAACAATACACCCACACCCGTAATACTTACCCACTTGCAGATTCAGTTTAATATGATATTTCATGATGAATTCTTTCCTGTGTATATTATAGCCAATAATTTAAGTGGCTTTCTTATTGTTATTGACAAATTTGTAAGATATTCCCAATAAATAGACTTAATTAGATGTTTTATTGGAATATTATCGTTATAACAATGACCACGTATTGTAAATTAGATTTGATATTCATGAATAATACAAAATGTTCTTTCTAAGTGTCCAGAAGGAGAAATTATTCATAAATATTTCCTATTCATGAGGGTGGTACAAGGTATAAGTGGGAGTACTTAGAACATGAAACATCCACACGATTTGACATCACTGAAGCTTGCAGCGAACTCGGATCCGGTTATTTGAATATATTTCACTAAATTTACCAAAATGTCTGTAACCGCTCTGGTTCTATAATTCTAAGCCTGACGAAAAGTGATGGATCGAATTAAAAGCATATTTATACACTTTAGTTTTCCGGTTTCAAATTTACTTTGCTTCACAAAGATGTTTTACTATGTAGGTGGCCTAGTGGTATGGGTGTTGGACTTACGATCATAACGTCGTGGGTGCAATTCCTGGGTTGCGTGTTGTGTTCTTGAACAAAACACATCATTTCACGTTGTTCCAGTACACTCAGCTGAAAATGAGTACCAACTATAGCTGGGGTTTATCCCTGGGGTGGACTGGTGTCCTGTGTTGGGGGGAGTCGTTTACTCTCACTTCACGTCATGAAATGAGCCTTCTGTCTTCAGGCAGACTTTAGATTTAACTAAACTGAGATACATGATACATTTGTCAAGTTAGCGAAAATATTCCAAAAAGATATTCCTCACATTTTAATAAAATGTAACATATTCTTTGACCTCAAACAAACAGCCTCTATGAGAAGGTTCTATTGCAACAGGTCTATTCTCATGATAAGCTCTTTCATATATTATAACATTTAGTGGTCTCAACGCTAAAATAATCATAACAGTTAGTCATTCAAAATAATGGATGAAAAGGTCACTTCAAAAATACTTGGAGGTGGAAAAATGTGAACAGAAGCGCCTGCGAGGAATCGAATCCTGCATTGTTCTGATGCCTGCCAAGTGCGTTGACGATTATTCTAAGGAACCGCTGGCCACAAATGTCACCGGTTTAGTTATTAAGCTAGAAGTGTAAATAATGTAAATAATGCGAAGGAAATTTTGAAATGTTACGTGTTGTCGTAATACAGTAGTCTTCATACTAAAGTTAAGTGTATAGGCTCCGCATGTTTGCAAGGTTTTGTTTAGCAGATAATATTCGTTAGCATGTATTATTCTTGACATTTTGATTATGTCATCAGAACACTGATATATGTCACCTTGCGCTAATAACCAGAAGAAGTAGAGCAACTTCAGCACGACCTAGATCATAAAGCGTAATATAATTGTTTCTACTTTTGGCACAAGGACAGCAATTACCCCAGTGTATTACTGGTGCTCTATTTTATCGACGCCGTAAGGATGAAAGGCAAAGTTAACCTCGGCGGGATTTGAACTCAGACCATAAAGGGACGTAACTCTTTGCTGCAAAGCATGGCGTCCGACCCTATACCAATACTGCCAATCCACCACCCATAAAGCGTAATATAATGCTTTCTGTTTTAAGCACAAGGCCAACATTTTGGGGGAGAGGAAAGGCGATTAAATCAATCCCAGTGCATTACTGGTACTTTATTTTATCGACCCAGTAAGGAGGAAAGGCAAAGCTAACCTCGGAGTGATTTAAACTCAGAACGTAAAGGGTCGTACCTGTATGCTGCAAAGCATGTTGTCCGACGCTCTACCGATTCTGCAAATCCACCATATATCGTAATATAATTGTTTCTACTTTAGGAACAAGGCCAGCAATTACCCAGTGCATTACTGGTACTTTATTTTATCGACCCCGTAAGGATGAAAGGCAAAGTTAACCTCTGCGGGATTTATATCGTAATATAATATCACCTTTACATGTTATCTAATCGTATCCAGTATAAAATCTAGCGAAATATTTCTATCATATTTTTGTATAATAATTCAAATTTAATGAATGAAAGATACTCTTCTTAGAGAGTATCTTAATAAATTATCTTTTAGCAAAAACATACATGAAAATGCCAGCATTCAAAAAAAATGTATTTGTCATTTATCAGACAATAAAATATTCAATTAATTGACGTTAAATCCGCCCTCTTGTGCAGAACATATTCATTGTCTGTTAAATGAATGCTTCACGTGACCATTACAAAGAAACAACTTCAACATTGAATGAAAATATGTAGTAAACTATTCGATTCTACTTAAATTATAATGTATTTATTTATTGTTCTGTTTTTACAGTAAAATTGAAATTGTAGTCTCTGAGGGATAGTATCTCTCTTATCATCTTCAAGTACAGCCACAATTGAGATTTCCATGCTGAATCATTTGCTTAATACTAACTAGAAATAAAAAAAATATAATAATAATGAAAATGATTGTGTAAAGGGCCCAGGTGCACTACAATTTCCTATAAAACTCCATATAAAATGAATGCTCCATCCTCCGGCTTTTCATTTCAGTTATTGTTGTTGTTGTTGCTATTCTTTCTTCTTCTTCTTCTTCTTCTTCTTCTTCTTCTTCAAGCTCATGCAGCTTTTGACAAAGCTCCCACGATTTCTCAAATACATGCCACAGTGTGAGCAGGTGGTGGGTTTTGCCAGGTATGGGGTGAAAACCCACACTCTTCATCGGTTCCCTTGGACTCAACAATCACCCTACATCTCTTTGCCCGTCATTTAGCATGTAGACGCTACCGGCTTACCGAAGAGATCCCGCTAAAATATAAGCAATCATTCTTGTCGCCTTTTTGTGAAAATTGAGATTATCAATCCTGAATCCCAATACTTAGGTCAGTTTCCAGATAACATACCAACCTGCTCACACGAATCATCCAGAGTATACAGTCTCCCTTTAACATCTCGGGCCGGATATCATCTTACTTTGCGGCCTTGCCACATTTGAGATCTTCAACTACTTGTGTCCTCAGGTTCCGAAAGGTTAGTTATCCCTCTCAGATCCATCTCGGGTATATCAGAAAACTTTTTTGTGATTGAGTTCAAGATATCAGCAATGTCCACCTCGCGAGCGTGCGTCTTTCTGAGGAGAGACGTGTTCCTGGTCGCAGACTTTGGAGAGAAGTTGTTACTACAATGTCGGCGAATGGCCTGTCTATTTGTTGAGCTGAAGTCGGATTTCAGCTTAAACCGAAAGTCTTCTCATATCTTAACTTTGACATTTTCACTGTCTCTGCTACGATATTTCTTTACATGCTCTTACCGCCAATGGAAGAATGAGGATATATTTCCAAGCCATCTTATTAAACCGTTTTCTTTGCTCGAATGTCATCTTTGACCAGTTGATTGAATATAGGGATATCCCTATATCCCTATGCCCCCCCCCCCCCCCCCCACCACCACCACCACCACCTACTCACCAATCAGAAACAACATCAAAATCAGTTATTGATCTCTTTATCCTCGATTCCCATCATGCCATGTATATTTATGGATGTTTTTGCACTGGAAGTTATTCATAATAGAAAGCCAATTACAGTCTAATAAGGCCTATTGCATTCGTATTTAGATCGGAATCGTCGTTCCTGCCAATCATTCTTTACACATCAGGTAATCAATGCCCATAATTTCATCGAATTCTCCCATTAGAATATATGACTCATCTGAGACTGAAGTAACTTTATCAAGGACGGACCTGTACTTGAACTCTCTTTTTGAAACATAAACTTGCAACACCCTCACAGACATTACTTTCCGCCTCGGCTTCAAGAGATAAATCCTTCCTTTCAATGGGATTCAGTCCATAACATATTCTGACAGTTGGGGGCTTATGATTGTCTCAACATCCGTCTGTGCAACATTCTCTTTTGTCACACCTGAATAATGGGGTTGCAATCCTCCATCTACAGTACCAGAGCTGCTAGCATCTGGTCTCCTTTATTAGTTTCTGCTACTTGCTTGTAAGGGTTCTAATTATTCTCTTACCAATTGTTAAGGTTTACTCCCTTCCTAACCTGCTTCGGCGCCTAGGCATACGAAACATTTATGCCTCCATCCCACGCCTCCCTGTACAAGTCGCAAGCTCATCTTCAGATATTGCAGTGTTGGATGCAGATTGCAATACATTTATCGCATAGGCCCCTCTATCTAAAGCCTGACAGCATCCCTTATCATCCTGCGTGAAGAGCGATGCTGTATGGATGGCCTTTCTGTATCCGACCATGTTGCAATATTTTGGAGATCTCATTCGTGACAGTCACCAATTTGGCATTTTTTTCCAATCCGTGAAAACTAAGTTTACGGGAGACGTCCTTTACTCACCTCATCGTAGCTACATCACTCGGCTGTGTGAGTTTTCTTGGGAGATAACATTGTCAGCCTGCTCCTTGTTCCCTAGTAAGTTTACACTGTTGGTCTGGGGTTGCTTATTCATCTGGCAAGAGGCCACTTATATTGCAGCTAATAATTATATCTGGTCGGTGTGTCATAATTATATATGATAGTCTATTCATCACTTGCGACCCATTCTCTAGCAGAACAGCTTTGCCGGGAACAGGTTAATGCTCTTGCAGTCTTAATTTATCTTAACTTTACGGAAATAGTAATTCTATATCAATAAAAGTTGCAGGGGAATGAACAATTACACCAACATTCCAAAGACAAATTTAAAATCTATTATATCGGAAAAGGAAACGCCACAAATACATTCGAGAAAATATTGGTTGCAAATCTTAGAAGAAAAATATCAAAAATATCAAATAAGTCATAATAAAGGGGTATTTTAAATGAAAATGAACTTAGTTTTAATACGAATGCTTTTTCATTTAATGAATACTCTTCATTCGTAACTATAATCTTAGGTTATCCAGTACATATGGAGAAATCCGATTAATAGTTGGAACAAATACTGAAATGTAATTTTGAATTATCTTTTTTGTATATAGCATCAAAATACTTAAGGATATACTACATTACTTGTTTTAAAACAGACACATGATTCTGTATTTTTGGAAACTTTTCATATTGTATTTAATATTGAATTCACAGCTAGATTACCTGTTAGGAAGTGTCATTATATTTTGATATGGTATATGAACAAAGGATTATTTTAATAAATAGCATATTATCTCTCGTATTCTATACAATTACGTAGTGTTACAGGTTTTCTTGACTATCCCTTATAATATCTAGGAAATGTTATCGATTTTAAGTCCATAAAAGTTTGATTTAGAGAACCAATGTCGATCGCAATAAGTTTCAACAAGATTGAAATAAATATAAAGGATAACAGGATAGTGTATGTCAGAATTGTGTCATTGGTAATAAATTATGATAATTTCTAGACACTAGTAGTATTTTTTGAGATATTTTTGAGATATTGCTTTTACATAAATTCACTTTGAAAAATGTTTGATCTTCATATTTTTCCCATTCTCAATCTATGGAGAATCTTGTAAATATGTCGCAAGAGTCGATAGATCATAAGATAAATGGTTTGAATTATTTCATTCACTTTTTGTTATTGGGGTTTCACATCTTTCCTAGGTAAACTTTATCATTGATCATTCTTTGGCGGTACAATAAAGTATATATCAAATAATGCGACCGTTCTAGTTGATTTTCTTCATCCCTTGTTGGGTTGGTCCTGTGTGTAAATATATGTATTGTTATTAATGCAAAGAAGGCGACGAATTGGCACAGTACTTCGTACATTGTATAGAATGCTTCACGTTGTTCGTTTCGACTTTCTGATCTGTGATTTCAAATCCCGTTGAGATCAGTTATGTCCTTCATCCATTCGAGGTCGATAAAAAAGTACCATTCTAGTGCTGGGGTCGATTCTTCTTCTACATCTCTTTCTCACTTTCATTTTCTCCCTCTTTAACCTTCTCTAGAAGGAATCAGATGTACTCAGGCCTAGAGAAGATTGGACTTCGCCAGGTTTAAAACTCTGCTAGAAACGTTGATTTCAATACGGCACCTCTATGACTCCTTCAGAAGTTGCTTGACTATGTTTGCATTAATGTCATGTAGAGAAAATGTTTCTTGATATTTTTCTCACCAGCCTCCTATTAATTAAAATCCTGCAATAAATGTCTACTAAAAAATGAGTTATTTTGTTTTTAATTACAGTATATAATTTCGGAAAAGAAATAGAAATGGATGTGAACATACTAAGGCTGATGCAATATATACGTAATAAATATGAAACAACTCAGTCATGGGTGTAGCTATGAGAGGATATGTACATCCTAGACACTACATTGACAGTATACTATGGTAACTATAAAAGGATATGTACATCATAGACAATATACATTGAGAGTATACTATGATAACTATTAGAGGATATGTACATACTACACATTATATTGACAGTATACTATGGTAACTAGGATAAGATATGTACATCATAGACATTATATTGCCAGCATACTATAACTCGAATAGTTTCTGCGATAATTAACATGCACGAATCTATATTTTTCCAATTATGATTATAATATCTTTTCGGCCATAGAAAATGGTTACCTGTATATCTGAGGCCTTGCTTTTGATGTTTGATATTAGCTGCCCTCGAAATAACATCATATTTTTACACGATACTTAAATATAAGGAAACAATCACAGGTAAGAATCAGGCCTACATGCCAATACTACCATGTCACCAAGACATAATGTTTCACTTTTTAAAAATTGATGTTTTAAGGCAGAATTTAATCTAAAAGAACTGAGAATTACAATTAAACGAAGGGGACTACAGACGTCTTGCTAGTTAACAGTCAGTTTATATACATTAGACATGAGAAACTCGATATTGTCATTACTACGTTTGCAGCACTGGAAACACATTTCATGTAGTTAAAAGAGAAGTACTATCCGTAAGGTGTAAGTAAATTAATGATGTAAGTGCTAAAGCTTTACTGGAAAAAGTAACATTGAACGCAATATCTAATGCAATAGTGTGAGTTTCACACTCCGCTATTTGACATTTCGTTAAGATAGTTGAATGGAATAAAGAATTGTGAATTAACAAGTATTTTCCATTAAAATTACAATTTAAATCAGTAATAAGGTATTCAGAAATCATATAAGTTACTAAATGTATAATAAAATAGATGTTGGTTATTTTTCAGATAGATTTCGTCAATCTGAATCACGTATAGCAATGGAGATTTCTGGTGTATTTGACACTTCTCTACTCACCACCATCAGCGTGGAGATGACTACCCGCAGACTCACTATACGCCGAGTAAACGCCTTCTCTATTATGTCCACCAGGGCCGCGGCCACCTACTTTCTTTTAATAGTAAGAGGTGGGCCGAGCGAGAGAGACGGAGGCATTGCTGAAGCATTTTGTAGAGTTAAAGGTAAGGATATTTTACTTTATATTGCCTATATCAGGTATATCCTACTAAAATATGGATTTCAAAGGTAACATTCAATACCGATACAATTTGTCAATTAAGAATATTATACTATTCATTATAACATTGTCATCACAAGTAATGTAATAATTGTGTTTGAGTGGTCAAAGTTAGGTCTGTTATGTTCTAATACACACAAACACTCACATGTATATGTGTATATATATATATATGTGTGTGTATGTATGTGTGTGTATGAGTGTATACATGTAGTTTCTAGTGTTTCGTTAGCTAAAATCAATGGCGTTTTTTCCAGAATTTCATACAAAAGATTTAGGTTATTACTGAAATTCATTGGAATAATACACTCTATGTTAGAAAATAACAAGTATTTGATAGAACTTTGTCAAATGTGTGCAGCTCATGTTTAGCGAGAAGAGATATAGGCTGGAGGTAAAGGACGGTATCATTTATATATTCGAAATGAAAGTAATGGGTGATACTTTGCAACTTGTTTTGCAAGGTGGAAGAAAATGTAACCCGTTACTAAATATATGGGCTGAATATATGGAGAGAGAAGTGGGGTTGAAGTGTTTGACGGGAGAATGGGTTGTTGTTTTTGTTAAGTCGTCGATTTGCCTTGGTTTTCCAAATATTGTTATAGAAATTAAATGATGTATGAAATATGGAATCTGATTTTGAAACTTTCCTGAGTATGGAAAGGGGACAGAGGGAAAGTGTTGGGTAAACACGACATTATTTGCCGTGTTATTTAAACGTGTTTAGTTTCTAGGAAGCCAATTTAACGAAA
The DNA here is from genome assembly GCA_964016885.1 of Eledone cirrhosa. Lineage (NCBI taxonomy): Eukaryota > Metazoa > Mollusca > Cephalopoda > Octopoda > Eledonidae > Eledone > Eledone cirrhosa. The sequence continues at coordinate 13,491 of CAXHJY010001414.1, forward strand.
CACAAAGAATACAAGATAGTAACCCTCAACCCTGGTGACGGCAAGTGCCCCGATGGAATTACACGCTTCCCTTTCGAAGGGCGTAAACCCCTCATCTGGGATGTGACGGGCTATGATGCGTTCTCCTGCTCTAACTTAATCGACTCATCCACACATCCTGCTACCGCAGCTCGCAATGCAAAGGACAAGAAGACAAGCAAATATTGGAGTTTGTCCGACCGCTCGCCGTCGACACCTTAGATGTCCGCGGAGCCCGTACAGTTGACCTCCTCCGTAAAATGGGATAGATTGCAGCCTGGCAGAGAAAGAATCCTTGTGAGTGGGGATGGCTTTTGCAGCATGTGTTGCTGCCCGTTGTCCTTGGAAAGGCCTTTGCCATTGTGTCCGCGGGGCGCAGTCGTAACACCGTTCCGACATATGTGTAGAGTATGTCACCCTTTCCCTCTCTACTTTCTCTCTTTCTTTTTTCTAATAATCCTTGCTTTTCCCCTCGTTTTCCTCTCATTTGTGGTAATTATAGACCATTCCAATATTGTCTTCTTTTTCTGTATGGTTAACGAAATAAAAAATGTTCTTTTAGTAGAAAAACAGATTTCTGATATAAATGAAAGGAAATATATGAAATATATCTGACAATATATAACACTCGTTCTTAAGTATTAAAATGATGAAAGATGTCTCAATGCTTATATTTCGTTGTTTTCCCGGATGCTGAAAATGTGTAGTTGCATAACATTAAACTACATTCATACAAATCTTTGTTTATGTTCTCATGATTCCACAGACGTCTGTCAGCCGTTAATTGACCTTGAGCGTCTGTATTTGCAGCAGACTTGTTCCAAATTCACATGAACCTAACCAGAGCAGAGCGGGGTTATCTTAACCTGAAATAGTGAAAGTTATTCAGGTTGATTGTTTGATGCATCTTAGTGATATGAAATTGTATGAGTAACCGAGTAATGAATTGATTTATGAAAGCAAAAATTATCATTTGATTTGTTTTTAGAATTAAAATTGAAAGAAATCACCATTCCTAACTCAACTCGCTGCCTATACCTTATTCCAATTAAATATGTAATTATTTAGTTTTAAAAAAAAAACGTCTTAAATTTCGTGCGATACTTCAAATATTAGATCAAGATTCTTCTTTCAATTCTTAATTAATTTATAGATTATTTTATTCACTTATTAAATTTAACTCTATTTTTTCCTAACGTTCCACATAGTAATCGTATTAAATTTGTTATCGTCTGCTTCTTCATTTATATCGAAGGGTTGATTTTATATCGTTTGTTTGTTTGTCTTTTTTTACCTTTAATAAAATACCTTAAAGAGGCAAATATCTAATGAAAATAAAGATACACCAGGTAATATATTTTTATCTTTTTTACTACTGAAGGAGATTTTTTCGATCAATTTAATTGTAAACCTTTGTCAACAGTTATTTAATTATAGAATACAAATAATTAAGTGCAACATGACCCTGCATTCTGAACGTTAATTCTGTTTAATTTCCCTACTTCACTTTTCAATAAAACATTATAATTAATGTCTCAGTAAACCATCTATTCAGGAAGAGCAACCTTTCATAATCCAAGATTGACTTGAAAAGAATTAAAACCAAAGCATAACATTGCAACACAAAGGAATCGAGGCAAAGAAACCAGCACTATCAATAAGTGGATTTATAGATTATTGCTGAATATCAGTTAAATATCAAATTAAAACAGAAAATTTATAATGGTTCTCATCGTCAAATTTTAAAGCAAACAAGGATAAACAACACTAGCAATATATTGGGTACTTACCTGACCTTAGAGCATATTTAAGCTATTGCTACGAATTACTGATACCCAGATTCTATGAAAGATATATCGTATGAATAGTATATCGTATGAAAACTATATCGTATGGTCAATATATCGTATGGTCAATATATCATATAGACAATACACCTTATGAAAAATATATCGTATGAATAGTATATCGTATGAAAAATATATTGTATAGACAATATATTGTATAGTCAATATATTGTATGGTCAATATATCGTATAGTCAATATATTGTATGGACAATATATTGTATTTGAATTACTTCAGATAGGTTAAACTGTAACTGTAAACAATATCGAAGATTTCATATTAATATTATCGAGACAAACACAACACATGAGCAGAATCTGTACAGCATCAATCATACTGTTTGAAGTATTTAATTACGGCTTTTAACTTCTGATTTTAAATCCCGCCAAATTCAACATTGCCTTTCAACCTTCCGCGCTAGATAAACTAAAGTACCAATTACGTACTGCGGTTGATATAATTGACTTTCCTCATCCTTTGGATTGCTGACCTTTTGTTAATATTGAATACATTGACGCAACAAAACCAAAATCTTAATATGTAAGGCGATACATATTATTTTCGGCCTCACTCCGAAGAAACTGACACTGTAGTGACTTCATCCATTAGCTGGGCTGGTCTCGCTTGGGGATCCAGCCAGATCAGTTGGAAACCGTTGCTTTTGATAGGACCCACTGTAAGTAGTGTTTGAGTGCTCTGCAGCCATGACCCTCTCTAGAAGAAGAAGAAGAAGAAGAAGAAGAAGAAGAAGAAGAAGAAGAAGAAGAAGAAGAAGAAGAAGAAGAAGAAGAAGAAGAAGAAGAAGAAGAAGAAGAAGAAGAAGACGTCAAATAATGACGCGAGAAAATCATACTGCACTATTAAAAAGAGTTTATCTCTCAATATATATATTAGTAGAGATGATGTAAATATAGAAGATATATTACTAGAGTAGATCCATCAGACAGAATAAATATGTTAAGTCAAAGTGAAGCTTTAATTTTTGAGTTCATATAAAATTCTAATCAATATTGTCTTAGAACCAAACACATATCATTGATGCTATGACACTATTTTTAGCGATATTATTGTTATTAAATCGAGTCAATAGCGACATTTTTATTACTTAAAGCCAGCCACAGTTTATATCGAAATTATTATTTCACACCGCAATAATATCTAAGCCATTTCATTTATTATAGCATCGCTTCCATGCGTATATATTCAGTTTGGTCACCATAGTGGAGATAATTTTGATATATTTTGTTTTTATTTTATTTTTGTATGTGAATAATCGCATCTTTTTCGTTGCTACCGTTAATAGCAACTCAATATGGCGATTATTCGAGTCGTAAATATATAATCTTTTATCGATTTCATCAATACAATGGTTATTTCTTCTACCCAAAGATTTTCGCAGATTAACTTATTAAAAGCAGTTCATTGTCACATTGAATGGAATTCAATGCAGGTACCGTAGTAATTTATATTTTACTGTTTCTTTATTTATTATAATAATTATCTTCAGACATGACTATATAACGTTCCTCATATATGGAAGATTGATTTCTTTACAGACAAAACATAACAAATATGCAAATGAAAAGAAATAATTTAAAAGAAATTTCAATTATCGAAATGGTTTTGCAATTAAAAATATAAAATAAAACGAAATTCTCAATTGAAGAAATCCAGAAAAAAGAACATTTATATATTAATGCAAAGTTAAATTTTGTGTTTTATTTTCTATTCTTCTTTGCATTTGTCCAATTTATTTATCTAGTTTTATATTGAAATACAATCAAACATAACTGAATGCATTACTAATGCCTACACCCTCCTTCTGTCCTATTTTAACACTCCTAATTTGAAAAATGGCTTGCAACCACTTTCACTGCTTCAAGCCTAATATTCATATTATTACGTTACTTGCAATGTAAGCTGACATCATTGAATGCAAACCATTTTCTTTTCATTTCTTTTCAATTGGTGCCGCATGATTCTGACACCTGCCTTTCAAACAGACGAGGAAAACGCTTATATTTATTCTGTATGTTTATTAGTGTTTAATCTATTTCTCTTGCTTTTATCATTTAAGATTTCCATTGCTTTCTTGGTTGTATTTTTTCTGGTTTTAATTGCATTTCCAATTCAACTATTTACAGGATTATATTTTCTTGGTTTACATCAAAACAAATTTATCAGAACATAGAAGATGATTAAAACAAGCGAGGTTTAGACAAGTCAAAGTAAACTCAACTCTGAAATATTGTTATAATACAATATATATATGTATGTATGTATTTATATGTACATACACACACACACACATATATATATATATATATATATATATATATATATATATATATATATATATATATATATATATATGTGTGTGTGTGTGTGTGAGTTAACGGGCCTATCCGTATTAAAATCTGTATAACCACGGCATATATATATGCCGGCGTTATACAAATTTTAATACTGATAGCCCCGTTAACTTATACACACACACACACACACACACACATACACACACACACACACATACACACGCATATATATATATATATATATATATATATATATATATATATATATATATATACTTGTAGGTGTGTGTGTATGTGTGTGGTGTAGATCATATTTTCCTCGTCAGATAAATAGAGCCAGTAACCTCTTATGTATGTTTAGTACTTTCCTGTGCTAAACTCACGGCTGTGAAATAAATAAAGGATACATCTTAGAATAAGCAATCAAGGCAACTGACAGATTGTTTGGTATGGTATAATCAATAACAGAGGTATAAACAATGGTAATAATTATTAAGGTTGCTCTTAAATGGAATACATTACAGACCATCTTTCTACACAGTTCGCTATAATACACAGGTCTTTTTGCAATATGATTATCATGTCATTTCAACGTCATTGGGAATTAGCATCGAGAGAATTTATATGAATTGGTCTACTAGCATATATAGTTTGGATAAATTATCGTAATATAGTCAGTTTCAATGCGAAAAGGACAAATAAAAAAGATTCAAAGAGGCGTATGATAGATATAGACTGATATATCTATCTATCTATCTAACTATCTGTTTCTCTTTCTCTCTTCCTCTGTATATATATATATATTATATATATTTATATATAACGATGGAAATGTGGTAAGGAACCAGGTGGACCATAGCGCACCAAAGTACTCAATACTTAGGGTAGTAGAGTGGGTAATAGGAACGAGTAGGACCCCGACGGCTGAGCTCAAGCCGTTTCGACGGCTAATTCTGAATTAGCCGTCGAAACGGCTTGAGCTCAGCCGTCGGGGTCCTACTCGTTCCTATATATATATATATATATATATATATATATATATATATATATATATATATATACATATATATAAAACATGAGAAGAAAGAGGAATACTGCGTGGTTGCACATGGGTTACATATTATAAAATTAGTCCCTTGTCAGTGTCAGTCATTTGCCAACCATCATTGGTATTTCATCGCATTATATATATATATATATATATATATATAGTAATAATAATAAATTTGAAGACTAAAATCCAAAGAGGGCTTGATATGGATAAATATATATCAAATATATAAGAACCGTAGAGCAATCTGTTATTTTAATAAATATATATATATATATATATATATATATATGTATATATATATATATATATATATATATACAGACGTGCTTAGGCCGTATAGTTCATAGGCTGGATATGAAGTCGTGGTGATGGAACTTTGAAATCTTGCATGCATTAATGTCAGTGAGGGAAACCTATTCGTGGGCCAAACTTGAACATGATTGTTCCACTGGGTGTTATAGACAAACAAACGAGCTATTATATATATATATATATATATATATATATATATATATATATATATATATATATATATATATATATTAGAAAGTGAGGTTTTTTTACAAAATTAAAGATAACCGAGGTGTCCTACACGAGTCAAAGTATAAGCAAAAAAGTTGAAATATATATATTTATTTGGTTCCTTTACCGGTTTCACAGTTCTTCTGCTTTTCAAAAGTAGAGGTTGAGATGGAGTGTCTGTGGTTTTTCTCACTTCCTTATATATATTTATATATATATATATATATATATATATACATATATATATATATATATATATATACATATATATATATATATATATATATATATATATATATATATATATATATATATATATATATATATATATATATATATATATATATATATATATATATATATATATATAATATATATATATATATATATATACACTTGTTCGTGCTATTATATTGTTATTAATAGTAGTTTATATTTTAATCCCATATGTAACTTCATAATTCCCTGCGAATCTTATAATTTATTTTATGTTCACAGTTTTAAAGGACACATATTTACTAAATAATTCAGCTTTAATATAAATTTCAGTTTGACCATTAGTATTAGCTCTGGCATTCACTTGTGGAGGTCCCTTCATTACCAAACACAATGAGAGAATAATTAACTTAATTACCTACTACAATAACACAACCAACTGCACATTCGAGATCGATAACAATATTGACAGCCTCACATGTAGGAACATCGACTTGAACAGTATTATCTCAATCATTACCCAGTTACCCAGCACTACCATTATTAATGTATCTAATATCACCACCATTCTATATGTAGAAGTCTTACGTCTCTAGAATATATTACTATCACTGCTACCACACTGTACTATCGCTCGACCTATTCCCCTCGTTACCTTCCTCTTCCAATATTAACTTAGCTAGTATCACCATTATTCTATATGTAGAATACTTAAATCTCTAGAATATTTTGCTAACACTGCTACCAAACTGTACTATCATTCGTCCTATCAACAACAAGGTCATTCCAGACAGTGGACATATCACATTTTTAATATGTATTCACATCACAAAAATATCACATTCGTAGCCTGTACTAGTGAACATAATCATAATCACCCCCAAAATAGCGGTGGTGGTGATAGTGGTGGGGTTGTTTAAAGAAAATGCGTTTCTGACTCCATACATGAATCATTTCAAGGTAGCAGGAGATGAACATAATTACTTACTTAGCGATTTTTAATCATATACAAATAAATATGTACAATTGTGAGATTGATTCTAGGTGACAACATACATATTTTTTTTATTAATTCCCGATACTTGTAAATATATGCACAATTTAATGACAGGCCCCCAAAGGTAAATGAGATCTAACGAAATAAACTCCTGAAATATATAAGAGAATACGATCGAACTTGCAACGTCTTTGATTAAATATTTGATCGATTCGGCCTAATCTTGGTCGAAATTACAGCAGTTATAACGCTATTAATAATTATTTCTACTTTTGGCACAAGGCCAGCAATTATCCCAATGCATTACTGGTACTTTATTTTATCGACCCCGTAAGGATGAAAAGCAAAGTTAACATCGTCGGGATTTGAACTCAGATCATAAACGACCGTAACTCTATGCTGCAAAGCATAGTATCCGACCCTCTACCGATACTGCCAATCCACCGCCCTAGCACTATTAATAATGGTTTCTTATATAGGCACAAGGCCAGCAATTGGGGGCGGGGGGTCGATTAAATCGACCCAAGTCAGTGACTGGTACTTTATTTTATCGACCCCGTAAGGATGAAAGGCAAAGTTAACATCGTCGGGATTTGAACTCAGATCATAAACGACCGTAACTCTATACTGCAAAGCATAGTATCCGACCCTCTACCGACACTACCATTCCACCGCCCTAGCGCTATTAATAATGCTACTACCACCTGTAATTTCAGGATTTCTACATAGTTAACATGAATCCTAAATCAATATTAAACGAACACGTTTAGTGTCTTTCTGAAGTCTCTTAATATGATGTGTCGTTGCTGAACTTTGTGTTAATAGTAATTTGAAATTGACACGCGTTGAATAAGTGTTCGTTATATTACTAAATTATTATTAAGGAAATGCGAGACAACATTCCGTTCGGAAAAGCATAAATAAGTTATTGTGATAACCTACATCGTGTATTCTGCAACCTTTATGGAAAAGGATACGTGTGATTCAAACCAATAGAAAATACTTAGCAAATTAGTTCACCTAGAAACAAAAACATATTATCAAAGATTATCTGTGGATGTATATGTATTATAGTACATCACCTGTATAAATATACATACTGTTTGAATTAATTATAGATAGATGTGCCCGGTTCTATAGTAAATACAAGAAGTTTACAACAAATAATTGTTTCTACTTTTTGGCACAAGGCCAGCAATTACCCAGTACATTACTGGTACTTTATTTTATCGACCCCGTAAGGATGAAAGGCAAAGTCAACCTCGACGGGATTTGAACTCAGATCGTTACAGAAGTTTACAACAAATAATGATCTATATACCTATGACGAATAAGTATTATGGAGCTTTCAAAGCCGATATTTTACTGACGCTAACAACGAAATCCATTATTGCGAAGCCTGATTTTAGGTACATTTTGATTTAATGTCATATATTCTATTATAAACTAGTCTAAATCTTTTCTCACTTTGAAATGATGTAACATTAATCCGGCAAAGGAACAACCACCCTTACCACTAAACTGTAACATATCATCATCCGTATGTTTATAACTATGATCAGGAAAATCACGGTCATAATTATAATAATAAATATTTTATGATTACAACCCTCATCATATTCCGACATCATTAACTTTCTTCCCAACTTCCTCATCGCATGTATTAAGTATGATAATCATAATTATACTTTTCACCATTATCCTCA
>CAXHJY010001415.1:0-42542 GCA_964016885.1 Eledone cirrhosa
TACAGACACACACATACATACAGGGAGCCCCTAAAATGTATACACACTTCCACAGCATTCTGATCAAAGTGTGCATACATTTTTTTTAGGAAACCCTGTATATCAGGAATTTTTTGAAACTATCAGATAATAGACATCTCACCGCCCGCACTGATTCCCCTATTCTCCATTCTTACCTTTTCTTTGTCTTCTCGTTGGACAACAGTCCTTTCTCTTCTGTTTTACTATTTCTCTCCTTTGGCTTAGCCCTTGCACACTCTATATTTGTGTAATTTGCCTAAAGGCATAACTTGTCTCTACCTGTTTTGTTATATCCCAATGTACACTGGAATGAAAGGTATCGACCGTAATTAACCGAAACCGTAGTGATTTTCATAAGTTGTCTGAGAAATAGGGACTGTCCGTTGTTTTTTCCCCGTTGTCTTTGTCCTGTGCGCTCCCTATTTTGAATAGGGAAAAGCGGACGTAAAATGATGATGATATAGTAATAAGGGTATTTATATTTATATTTAATACAACTATAAATATGGAGGGTAGTACTAAGTACTAACCGGTTACCGGTATGTCAAAAAGCTCAATGCAAATTTTCAAGTGTTTTACAGAGCCGAGATACAAAGTGTTAAAACGAGCAAATTTTAGTTTAGAACATTTATTTGCTGCCAATTGTTTCTTCCAGAGGGAAATCTGGAATCATCGGAGCATAGGGAATGTCAAAACATGTGACTAAAATCCTAGTCATTTAGAACATTTAGTGTCAAAGGCATCATGTGGAGAGTCAGGAGTTAAACAGATGTTATGCTTGAGAGAACACAATTACAGGCAGCACATGTTGAAAGTGTAATTGTGTTCTCTCATGCATAACATCTTTTTAACTCCTGACTCTCCACATGATGCCTTTGACACTAAAAACAATTATGTACCCTAAATGTTCTAAATGATTAGGATTTTAGTCACATGTTTTGACATTCCCTATGCTCCGATGAATCCAGACTTCCCTCTGGAAGAAACAATTGTCAGCAAATAAATATTCTAAACTAAAATTTGATCGTTTTAACACTTTGTATATATATATAGACAGACACATATATAGACACATAATCGGAGAAAGCTAATAGCGATACTCCGGCCAAATCTCAACTCACTCAACAAACATTAGGAAATAACTAAGTATATTCCTAATTAAACGTTCGGGGTGCTAACTAATTGTATTGTGTGGAAAATTGGCTGTATCATTTCATATGAGATATATCAAATATATCCTTTCCCAGACGGACGTCTCGTTTCATTATAAGATTTCTACAAGTTGGGTGAAATTATACCAATTTATGTAGAAGCTTGTATAAGATCAACAGATACTTATTCAAGTGGGCTCTTATAATTTTTCAGTGGGTGCCCAATAATATTAATATTGATAACCAAATCAACATCAATATTTAGCGATAATCACCAACAGTGCTTGAGGTAGCTGCTAGGTTGTTAGCCAAGCAGTTCTAAAGAAAGTCTCACACTGTCTCAAAAAAGGAGGAAGGAGATTGCCGCCAAAAAACAATACATGCGCAGGTCAATGAATTCTGAAAAGAATTCAAGCCACGTGCTATATATATATATATTGAAATATGTGCTTTGTAATATATGCAATATATTGTGTATTCTCTTGGATATATGGTCCTCTCTCTCTCTCTCTCTCTCTCTCTGTATATACATATATCTTTTATTTTTGAATTATTATAGCTCCGGGCGAAGTCTGCTGAGAGTTTTATTTTATTGAGAACCACAAAAATCAAATACATTTGATATGTTTTGATGTTTCACACATATAAGATACGCAGTCACCCTTAATTATATACAACAAGGCATGTTGTTGGTGCCCTCTAAAATTGTCGAGGCAGCTAACATCAATATATCCATGGCATTGCCGCTGGTAATAACGAATCTGAGGCGCTGGAATACACTAGTACACTGACGAGCACCACGAACCCTCAACGATGGCTAACATTTGGTTTGACAAGAACACCTTTGATCAGGCCTTTGACTTGAGACAAAACTAAATTTAACATGATGTTTGATTTTTTTTATTTGATCTTATTAAAGCCATTTTATGTAGCTCCTTCTTAAAAAAACATTTACTAGTTTATCACCTTTACTAGGGACCAATAACACTTTTAGAAACAAGTCCGCTGACACCCCGCGTGGTTCTAGAATAGAAAACTGCACCTTTTATCCTCATATTGGTTTCTGTAAATCGACTTCAGTACATTACTGGTATTTTATTTTATCGACCCAGTAAGGATGAAAGGCAAAGCTAACCTCGGCAGAATTTGAACTCAGATCGTAAACGCTCCACCGATACTGCCAATCCACCGCCCTTACCTTTCATCCTTATATTAAAACCTTCCATCCTTATTTTATTTTAGTAATTTTTAAATATCAGTTAACTAATGGAAAACTTTATTTCATTTAATTCCTCCAAATATTTGGTTATTTTAAAAATTAATTGAAACAGATAAGCAATGTATTTCGCTAGAAAGATGTTAATAAAGAGAAACCACGTAGAGAATACCCATGTTTATTCAATTCCGATCTTGTTTTTAGTCAAGAGTGCTTTTGTCAACAGGTATTGTCTTTTGTTTAAAGATGTAGTCTAGAAGCGGCTATCTTCAAATCTCCCCCCCCTCTCTCTCTCTCTCTCTCTCTCTCTCTCTCTCTCTCTATATATATATATATATATATATATATATATATATATACAATGATATTAAATAAATGGAAACTATATTTATAAAACCATATTTATTTTATATATATTTCAAGCGTACCAAAAGACTTTGGTACGCTTTCTTCAGATAAAATACAAAGTTTGTTTTATAAGTAGAGACAAACCCAGGAAAATCATACTTTATCAGTTGGATATTCTCTGGATAGTGGAAATGTATTAGGGATTTTTCAAACTTATAGGTGAATATGCAAATGAATATGTAAATAATTGAAAAACAACCGTTTATTTAAATGATTATGGAGAGAGAGAAGAGAAGAAGGACAAAATAGTGAGAGAGAGAGAGAGAATTAGGAAAAAAAGCGAAGATGAATAAAAAAAAAACTCATATAACGTTAATTTGAGGGAAATATATTCGAACAATTATCTATGTATATATGTAAATATATATCTTAATATGTGTATTTATATTAAAAGAATATTTTACGATTATTAGTTGTTTAAAATTTGTTTATAATATAATATTTTTCATTCGTTTATAAGTAGATAAATAAATGAATAAATAAATAGATGGGTATATCATGTTATAGATAGTTGTTCTAATGAGTTATGAGGGAAATTGGTTTTGTATTTTATGTAAATAAATATGTATTTAAAATTGAGAATGATTTAAAATTAAATTAAATTAACTGAGTTAAGTAGGAATATTTATATGATTGAAAAGGGAAGATAAGGAAAAAAAACTCCGGTTTTATTTATTTATTTGTTAGTATGAGACTATTTAGTCAAAATAAGTATGGATGTTTAAGATACTTTTAGCCAGAATCAGTTAGTGGTTATTAATCTATTGAAAAAATATATTGAAAAAATATTGGAAAAAATATTGGAAAAATTAAAAAAAAATTTTTTTTTTAATTTTGAGAAAAAATTTGAAAAATTTTTTTGAGAAAATAAAAAAAAAATCTTTTGAGAAAATAAAAAAAAAATCTTTAAAAAAAATTTTTTTTAAGAGATAAGTAATTTTTAAAGAAATAAAAAATTATTAAAATTAAAATATAAAAAAAATAGAATTATATACGTATATATTATATGAAAATTTTTAAGTGGAAGTACAGCAAATGTTAGAAATATTATGATTTAGAGATATCAATATATTAGAACCAAGTAGATGAGATTGTTATGGAGATTAATAGGAATATTATAAGTATAATTATAAGTTATATATAGTTCTGAATGTTGAATTCTGGCGATGTCTACAAGAATTAAATAAATTCGTTCTTAGATTAATAGAGTTTTTACAGTTAAGTATATAAAGAATTTCCTCAATACACAATTTGCAGAATCTAGATAAAGCTGTGTTTCGGTACGCGGGTGCTCTTGAAACTGTTTCCCAAACTAATGAATAGTCTATATTCTTGCATTTTAAGTTTCATATCAGGTTTGAAAGAGAAGTTGAAGATTTTTTTGATCAAATCTTCGGAAAGAAAAATTGTGGTTATTCCAGCGAATTTTAAATTCTGTAGAAGTTGCACCGACATAGTTAAATATATTATCACTAGTTTTAACTGTGCATTTATAGACCACGTTTTTGTAAAGGACAGTTTGATTTAATTCTACAGTTACATTTTGCGGAGTTATTGTTGCTCGGAACGGTACTATTAGGTTGGATATTGCTAAAATTATTACTGCTATTTTGGTTAGGGTTTAAATTTAAGTTTCTATTATTAATTCTATTTATATTTTGTGCTATGCTCATAGTAGTAGAGTAGGATAGTTTTATAGTATGTCTGTTAAAGATTGAGTGGTATCTGTGGGCTTTAGGAAAACATTTGTCTAGTGCTTTAAAGAATAACTTTGCCAAAGGTGTTTTAACGCTTAATGAGAATGGGGGTGAATACCAAATAATATTTCTAGTTCTAGTTCTAGTTCTGTTAGTTTTAGAGTTTAAGTTAAATTTTTATTATTATTACAATTAATAGTAGGGTGATTTGCCTTATTATTGTTGTCGATGTATTTAATCTTATTTATATACCCTGCTCTATTTAAAGCTTCATTATAATATTCAGCCTTATTATCAAAAATGTTTTTATTAGCGGGAATGCGTGAAATCCGCTGTTTGACACAATTGACAATAGTGTTCTTGATAGATCTAGGATGATTAGAGTTAAAACTTACATAGTTTAGATTCTCATTAATTTTATGGAATGGATAGTAGAGCCCTGTGCTAAGGTTTAATGTTACGTCTAAAAAGTTAACGATTTTATAGTTATTCTCTATTTCTAACTTAAGGTTGTAGTTATTGAAGAATTGTATTATGGATTTTCTTTTCCTATTAATTTCACAATTACTATGATTTTCAATTAAAAACAGCATATCATCACGATATAAACCACCGGTCATCTCTGGTATTTTTCTATGCAGTGTATTATTAATAAATAACCCCACAAGATCCGTTATTTGCGCCGAGTCAGATGATCCCATGGTGATATCAAAATTATTTTTTCTATCGGCTCTTGTCCAGAGATGATTGTTGAATTCAATTAAAGTTTTCTGTGCAGTTAAAATGATATGCATTTCTTCACTAGATAAATCTGTATGTTTAGATGCATATATAAGAGCCTTATTAAGTAAACTAGGAGTAATAATGTTATTGAACCATGTTGTTATTGAACTGTTGAGTGCTCTAAATCAGTTATAAACATTTATATTTATATTTGTCGGATTTCCAATAAATTAAATACCCCTTCTACTTATATATATATATATATATAAATAAAATAATGTATATGGTAATAAAAACATTGATGTGACACATTGTACAGCAGTTCTAAGTTTTAAAAAAATGAATGATGACTTCATAAATTTAAACATCAGATTTGAATGTTTTATTCAACATTCAAACTTTTTTGGTTTGCGAAGGTTAGGTGGCGATTGTAAGCAATACACCGATTGACCTGAAGATAATGAACTCATTATCTTTCTTTGTACGTCTATATGCTATTGCAGCATGACCGAATGTACAATTTCGTGGTACCTTGAGCAAGTGTCATTTATACCATTAGCCCTTGGGTCGACCTGTACCATGTGAATGAAATTTGGTAGACAGAAACTGTTTGGAAGCCCGTCTGATGAACTATACGTATAAATTCAATGGACCAACCTTGTCAAACACTGTCACTACTTACAGGTTAATTTCACGAATGTGTAGGCCTATCGTACTGTGATTTATTCCTTGAGTACAAATAGGAGGGCAACCTTTGAGTTTAGCGCTCCACTTTCGCTTTTGTTAATCTGCACTTAGTATCGTTCTGTTTGGCTGTCGGTGATCAGAAACTAAATGGCAATGTTTGTGTGTGAGCTTTCTGTTTATCATTCCATTTGAAAAGAGACAAAAAGAAAAATGATCAGTTATTAGTACTTATTGTTGTTTTTTTCCTTAAATGTTTTGTTTTTTTGCATAGATATATTTTGCCTAACTTCGAATAGGATAAAAAAAATATGCTGTTAGCAAGTGATTGATTTAAAAAGCAATGGAAAAATTAAAAATGTGTGCACACCAACGCAAATGACCATAATAATAATAGTCGATCATTTAAAATAAATAATAGATGAGAAAATCTCATTTATTATTTATTTATAGTGATGAATTATTATTATGGTCATTCGAGTTGGGACTTTAAGTATTATTTATTAAGCCTTAAGGGCGGTGAATTAGCAGTATCGGTAGAGGGTCGGACGCCATGCTTTGACGCATAGAGTTTACGGCCCTTGCCATTCTGAGTTCAAATTCCGCCGAGGTTAACTTTGCCTTTCATCCTTACGGGGTCGATAAAATAAAGTACCAGTAATGTACTGGGTAATTGCTGGCCTTGTGCCAAAAAGTAGAACATTATTTATTAAGCCTTAGGTCATCGGCTGCCAAACAAAAGGAGGCTCACTGCAGATTCCTAAATATGTCAGATAAGTGCTAAAACTCAAAAGACCACTAAATAGATTAAAACGAAACATGGCTGAATACATCAAAACATTAGCATTTTATTAACGCCCTCAAGTATCTGCACACACAGGGATTTTTTTAAAGGAAGAGGCTATGTAACCGGTCCCGGTAAAATAGACTCCTAGGCTATGTAGCCGGTAAGAGTATCAGACACCATGAGTTGCGGCCTTTTACCGTCTGAGTTAAGACAATTTGAAATCTTTTCCACCATCAATTATTAAAAAACAAATTAAAATCTTCGTAACGTACGTTACGCTTTAGTTATATACACACACATTTACACGTAAATACATAAACAGATACAGACAACAGAAGTGCAAACCCACACACATCTACTCATACATATTCATAAATAGACACATTATACAAAATAATTATTACATACACACACATCTATGAATACGATATGTGTTGTGTCCCTCTAGAGTTTACCGGCTACATAGCCTATTGTTTTTTTTTAATGGATACAATTTCAAAATTAAATGTAAAAAAAAATAAAAGAAACTAGTGATGTTAAACACCCAAATGGGATACCTCTCTTCCCATTCGAGGGAGGTAAATCCCTAATCTAGGATACCATGTACTGCGACTTGTTCTCTGCCTGAAGCCATTTCGCTTCGGCCGCAAGCCTGGGTGCTGTCTCCCCGCAATGCCGATAGGAGGAGCATGATCCAAATACCAGGGCTTGACCTCAGGTGTCCTCGGTCTCCCGAACTGCTGTTTTCCTCCGTAACATAGGAAAGATAACAGCCTGCCTGATGTAAGGTAACTGTTGCAGCCAGTGTTGCTGGCCATTCTCTGCGGAAATGCCTTCACCATTTTGTCTGCAGAGTGGAAGATGGGTTGAGTGTACAGTCTGTCTATCCGTTTCCACTTTCCAAGCCTTTCGTTGGTTTCTCTTTTCTTTCTCTCTATCTTTTTCGTTTTTTTTTTTTTGCCATTTATATTGTACTGTTTATATAAGTAAACATTTCTTTTGTTTGAAACCAGTGCATTTAGCGTCACTTCTTACTATATGGACCAGTAAAGACTTCAAACACGTGAAAACAGTGTTATATATGTGTTTCATGCGAATTATTCATTTTTTTCTTCTTCTTCTACTTCATACAACTTTCAAGTCAATGAGGTATTGTTTTACACTAATTACTTCTTTCATCCAGTCTCCTTCCCCACACACTTCCTTCCTCCTGCACAGTTGCTGGATATTAGTTTCGTTAGGCTAAAGGACCTTTCTGTTAAGTGTAGGTTCAGGAAAGCTTTACTTGAAGCAAATGAGAAGGAGGACGAGATAGACACATATGACACAGAGAACAATTCAAAATTGAAGTTCCTACGTAATAACTTACTACAGACTACTGAAAAGATAAGTGGCTGGAGCAAAGTACCAGCCAGACTCGGTGACTCGGTGAAGGAACAGCACAGTAGATAGAGCTATTAGAGCCAAGAGACTGGCGTAGAAAGACTGGAAAAATGGGGGCAGCAAAGGCCGATAACAGGTTAACTAAAAGAGAGGTTAGACGACAAGTATACATAGCATGAAAAGAGGTGAAAAAAGGAGGCTTGCCAATGTCTTGCAACGTGAAAATCAGAGATGTGAGGTGTTCCACATTACAAAGCAGTGTCAGTGTGAATGAGGATATTGGGGAAAATGTGTATGAAATGACACTGGTGCACTTTACATCACTGATACTTGAAAGAAAGAGGCCTCGAAATGCTACTGTGTGTGAATATATATACATACACACACTTAGTGTTGATAGCCGCGACAATGAGTACTCATGGTAGAGATTAATATTTTGTTATGAAGCCATATAGTACAACTTCTATTCATACCTAATATAATATATGATATTTATATATATATATATATATATATCATCATCGTCTAATGACTATTTTTTACGCTAGTATGGGTTATATATATATACACTCACACACACCTACCCAGTTCTATCTACAGAACTACCTACCTACTTATTGTATTATATGAGCAGTTCATAGACATTTGTACTCTTAACGTAATCTCCATGCAGGATCAGTTTGACGAGGCTTCTTAATTAGACGTTTGTATTTCAGATACAGTTGTAGTGCATCTGTTAGTCTTCTGCAGTTTCATTGTAGGCAAGGCATAGCTAAGTGGTTAAGACTTTCTACTTTGTAATCATGAGGTTCCAAGTTCGATCCCATTGCGTGGAATCTTAGGTTAGTGTTTTTACCATAGTTTTTGGTTGATCTAAGCCTTGTGAGTGAAATTGATTAGACGGAAACTTTGTCGAAGCCCGTCGTATACATTGCATCTGTAGTTCAAAGAACAGATTGTTATATGTATATCACTGATTGGGCTTTGGTAATACCTTAAAGGTGCACATATCTGTGGAATACTCAACCACTTATAATATGTACTGTACCTCTAATTCAAAGGTCCAGTTATATCACATATTGTGGCACATTGATTCAGCTTCATACACGTGTTTGTGGAATACTCAACCATATACACTGTGCTGTACTCATAATTAAAAAGTCAGGCCTTGTCACATATTGGGGAATACTGATTCTGCATTAGAATTATGTTAGGGATGTTGGTTTAACAGGACCCAAACAAGCCCCCAATATATATATATAGCATGAAATATATGGAGAATAGAAATGACTGTATAGTTACTATTTAAGGTAACTTAAAATGCAGTGGGAATAAGAAGAAAACAAGAACGGGGGGGGGGGGGGGTAGGTGAGTTTTCCTCATCAGTTGTCTACTGGGGGTCTCGGATATTTCTACGCTTTAAAGACAAGATATCTCACACCAGGGCGTTAATAACTGGATAAGTTATTGGGACAACGGAGCAGGGAGGGAAGGAAAGCAAATGGGAAGAAAAGAGAAAACAGTAAAAAAAAACACCGGAAAAACAACAACAAACCGAGCAATGTGTGAGCAACTTAAGGTATATATATGTAAAAGGTAAACAGAAATAACACAATCGCTACAGTATATGGAAGGGATATATTAGGTTAAAACGCTTGATATAGCAGGAAGAGTGTTTTAACGTTTCATCAGAAGAAAGAATGAGAAATAAGATAGATTGAGGGGACAGGCGGGGTGGAATTGGAAAAATGTTTTTAGATAAAAATAACAGGTCCATTCATGTTGACATCGTGTGTGTGTGTGTGTGAAAAAGTGCCAGGAAATGCCAGTGAAATGAAGCTGCAATAGAGGTAGACCGAGAAAGACCTGGGTAGAGGTGGTGAGAGATGACGAAAGAATGCAGTGAATAGAGAGATGTGCTGAGAACGACTCATCCAACCCATGCAAACGTGGAAAAATGGACATAAAAATGTTGATTATAGTGATGATATATATCATTAACATCATTTAACTTCTGTTTTCCATACTAGTGATGGTGCAACAATAAAATACACCTGGTGCACCCTGTAATGTGCAAGTAAAGATGTAAACCAGATGCAGTTCCCAGCCCATTTGTGAGGTCAGTGACCTCGATCTATCCACTCCATACTCACTGGAAGATGCTGTCTTTGTATAAAGAGGAATATATTATCCTTGTATCTGTCCATCAATCTTAGGAATCTTTCTATCACCTTTCCCACACATCTGCAATGAGCTGCCAGTTGTCATTCTCCCACGCTTCTTGAAGGTTACACAATAATCATCTAGTGTTGGTGTCATAAAATGCTCCCAGCTCATTCTGTAAAGTAGTGCTGGTAGTGCTGCTGCCATGATAAAATGTACCCAATTCACTCTGTTAAGAGGTAGTGCTGGTGTCACAATAAAATGTACCCTGCTCATTCTGTAAAATGCTAGTGCTGGTGCCGTGATAATATACACGCAGTCCACCCTGTAAAGGGTTAGTGCTGGTGCCATGATATAATGCCTCCAGTTCATTCTGTAGAGTAGTAGTGCTGGTGTCACGATAAATGCACCCAACTGATTCTGTAAAGTGATAGCCCTGGTGCTATGATGAAATGCATCCAATTCACTCTGCAAAATGGTTGTGCTGGTGTCACAATAAAATGAACCCAGTGCATATTGTAAAGTGTTTTATATTAGGAATGGTGTTCAACTGTAGAAACCAAGCCAAAATGGAATGTATGAGCAAGAGGTAGTCATCTGGTCTGTCTAGTCTCATGCTGTCCAGCCCATGCTAGCATGGAAAATCGATGTAAGACAGTGATAACAATGGAAACGTTGACAAATTTATAATGTACCTTAGAATAAATGTAAGATTTCAGCTAACACTGTGTGTGTATATTAAACTGAACTATAGATCAGTTTAATTGTAAACAATTGTCTTTGTATACAATCACCTGGATTGGTTTCAGTCCTATATTGGGGTCTGTAACACTTCATAGAAACATGGTATATATGCATGTACGCACGCACGCACACACACACGCACACACTGTAAATGTGGTTGGCATTAGGAAGGTCATCCAGCAGTAGAAACCAAGCCAGAAACAGTCTGTGTGAGTAAGACATGGTCACCTGACCCAACTTGCCTCAAATAGGAGAACCTGTCTAACCCATGCTAACGTGGAAAAATGGATGTTCAACGGTGATGATGATGATATATATATATATATAACCACTATTATGATAAGTTTGGTTAAACCAGATAAACTGATTTGCATAAATAATGGTTTCAAATTTAAGTACAAGGTGAGCAGTTTGTGGAGAGGAGAGAAAGTTGATTATGTTGACCTCAGAAGGATGAAAGGCAAAGTTGACTTTGATGGGATTGGAACTCAGAACACAAGAGGCTGTAACTAATTGCTGTAAAACCTTTTGTCCAATGCTCTAATGATTCTGTCAATCCACTGTCCTCAATTTGCATAAATAATGGATGTGCAATGTGAATGTGCGCGGACGACCAAGCATGGATGAGTTGAGAGTGGAACTGTGTATAAAAGGAATAAACTGTAGTGTGCAGGAGAGAAGACACATTGGTATGGCCATGTGGTGTGCATGGATGAGGACTGCTGCTGGGTGAAGAAGTGCCAAGTAATCCTAGTGGAAGGAAGACACAGTTGAAGAAGACCACGAAAAGCATGGGCGGAGGTGGTGAGAGCTGATCTCCGATTGCTGAAGCTCACAGAGGAGATGACGAGGGAGAGATGTTGTGCTGGAGAGGTCTCTTCCCACCCTTGCAAGCTGGGGAAAAGTGGGCGTAAAATGATGATGACGATGAACGGATTCTTGGCAGTTATTTCTGTGAATAAATGACTGACATGTTAACAATGTTTTATTTTGATTTTATAATGTACTATAGAGTAAATATAAGATTTTAACCAAACATGCAGGCACATATTCTAGATAGTATCTGAAAATACATTGTCCATAAGCCAAGATTTTCATGATTAACTACTAGTTCATGATATTGCTGCACTTTACTGCCACTACAACGATCTCTAATGTAACAAATTGGTAGAGTTGTTAGAATGTTGGATAGAATGTTTCATGGTATTCATTCCAACTCTATGCAAGTCTTGGGTTCAAATCCTGTCAAAGTCAACTTTGCCTTTCATTCATTCTTTTCCGGTTGATAAATAAAGTACCAGTCCAGCACTACTTCCTTTCTCTCACTCTCACTTTCCTTCTTTCTTTGGAAGAAATCATCTGGAGAAGAATGAACTCTGCCAGGTTTAAATTCCCAAGACATCGTATGTCATTGACATCCAAGGGCGGTGGATTGGCAGTATAGGTAGGGGGTCGGACGCCCTGCCTTGACGCATAGAGTTATGGCCCTTGCCATTCTGAGTTCAAATCCCGCCGAGGTTAACTTTGCCTTTCATCCTTACGGGGTCGATAAAATAAAGTACCAGTAATGCACTGGGTAATTGCTGGCCTTGTGCCAAAAAGTAGAAACAATTATGACATCCATACAACTCCATCAGGAGTTAAGGTCTCTCAGACAACCATCTGTACAGCTTTGAACATACTGCCTACTCTATATTACTGTCATCTATATTGATTAGGTGTATTTTCCTTTACATCTTATGTCACTTCCACCATGATTCTCCTTTTTGAGTCAGATCATCTTCCACCCAGTTCATCTTCTACCTGGATCATCTTCTACCTGGATCATCTTCTACCCAGATCATCTTCTACCCAGATCATCTTCTACCCAGATCATCTTCTACCTGGATCATCTTCTACCCAGATCATCTTCTACCCAGATCATCTTCTACCCAGATCATCTTCTACCCAGATCATCTTCCACCCAGATCATCTTCTACCCAGATCATCTTCTACCCAGATCATCTTCTACCCAGATCATCTTCCACCCAGATCATCTTCTACCCAGATCATCTTCTACCCAGATCATCTTCTACCCAGATCATCTTCTACAAACCCTACTAAACATATCACTTCTGCTAACATGGTTCTATCTTTCTTTCCAAGTTTCGATTCTGACAATTTAAGACTCAAATTAGAAAAAAAGTATCTTTGTAGTTTTAATCTAGCCCATAAAGTGTTGATGCCTGATTTTTACAGTTTTTTTCTGTAAATTTAAAACTGAATACAAATGAATTAGAAATTAGAATACTAATTAATATAAATATGTGTGTGGGTGAATGGAAATTTCAAATTTTTCAAATCTTATTTCTTTTTTGATGTATAAATCTTTAGATTTTTGTAACATTGTTTCATTCTGTCAAAAATATTTTTTCTCATTGTTAAAAGCATAAAACTGAAATGTGCCTCATGGCAATTAGAGTAATATTATAGATTGTTACATTGATTTTTCTAGAATATGGAAAATATTGCAAATTCCCTCCCTGTTTCTATCTTGTATCCATGAGTAAAAGATCTGCCTTTGGAACTTATATTGCATTACGCTGCAAGCATCTATTCTCTCTCTTTCTCTCTTCCCCTCCCCTCCTCCTGTCTCTCCCACCCCCTCTCTCTCTATCTCCCCCTCATCTCTCTCTCTCTATCTCTCCTCTCTCTTTTTCTGTCTCCTCTCTTTTCACCTCTCTCTTTCTTCCCCCTCTATCCTTTTCTCTCTTTCCACCTCTCTCTTTCTTCCCCCTCTATCCTTTTCTCTCTTTCCACCTCTCTCTTTCTTCCCCCTCTATCCTTTTCTCTCTTTCCACCTCTCTCTTTCTTCCCCCTCTATCCTTTTCTCTCTTTCCACCTCTCTCTTTCTTCCCCCTCTATCTTTTTCTCTCTTTCCACCTCTCTCTTTCTTCTCCTCTGTCCCCTCTCTCTTCCTCATTCTCCTTTCCCTTTCTTCCTCCTCTCTCCTATCTCTTCTCCCCCTATCTTCCCCACTTTCTTTCCCTCTCTTTTCTCTCTTTCCCTCTCTTCTCTCACTTTCTCCCCACTCTCTCTTTCTCAGTATTTTTATTCTTCTA
Organism: Eledone cirrhosa; assembly: GCA_964016885.1. Classification (NCBI taxonomy): domain Eukaryota; kingdom Metazoa; phylum Mollusca; class Cephalopoda; order Octopoda; family Eledonidae; genus Eledone; species Eledone cirrhosa. The sequence goes on from CAXHJY010001415.1 coordinate 14,079, forward strand.
ATTCTTCATTGTAGGCTTTTTGAAAAATACCAAATCAGATCCTGTCACCATAAAAATGAGTTGGGCATCGGAGATTTACCTACGTGCCCAAGCTCGTTTGGATAATAGATGGCTAACTATTAACCTACAGGTATGTATTTATTCTATATACTTTAAACCTTTAGCATTTAAACCGGACATATCCGGCCAGAACTCTCTCACCCCTGTAACCGGCCGCTCATACTGATGTTAAGGTATTGTTCTCAAAATAAATAATATCAAAATCTCATCGATTCGATATTATGTGAGATAATACCTTTACCATGAAAATACAATAGTAAATATAGAGTAATTGTTTCTAATTTTGGCACAAGGCCAGCAATTACCCCAGTGCATTACTGGTGCTTTATTTTATCACCCCCGTAAGGATGAAAGGCAAAGTTAACGTCGGCAGGATTTGAACTCAGGGCATAAAGGGCCATAACTCTATGCTGCAAAGCATAGTGTCTGATGCTCTACCGATACTGCCAATCCACCATGCTATTAAATATAGAATAATGTAAATACTAAAAGGTTAATTCTGATCTATAAATTATATATGTAAAATATTTAAATCATTTTATGATTAAATGTCAAGACCGATCTTAAAAAAAAACTAAACCTCACAACAGATATGACTAAAGGCTGCAAGGACTGGTGCTATGTATTGCAGAAGAAGACCCAATGTGCAACATACAATGTGCCCCCTGTCCCCTGTTTCTACTACCACTCACTCACTCACTAACAGCTATTCTCAACACCACTACATCCTCCCACCACCACCACCAACACATTTTTAACCTCTGTCCCCTTGTGAAGTGGTTGATGGGAAGGGCATCCAGCCGTGGTGGATTTGGCAAACAAAGGGTTGGGAGGACCCTTCAGTCATGTCAAGGACATGACAGCCTCCCAAGTATTGGTGACCTACATGATAAACATGCCCAGTATATACTGTAAAGTGGTTGGTGATAGGAAGGGCATCCAGTTGTGAGCTTGCCAAATAGGTCAAGGTCGTGTTTGGTGACCTACACGCTAAATGCATCCAGTACACGCAATGAAGTGGTTGGTGTTAGGAAGGGCATCAAGCCGTAGAAAGTTGTGTCAAAGACATGACAAACTCTCCTGTGCACTCGGTAGAACGTGAGACTGTACATAAGCAAGATGCAGATGCCTGATCTGTCAGGGAGATCAGTAGTCCTACTTCAATACTGACTTGGTCTTTGTAGAGCCATCCAACGCTTGCTAGTGGGAAAAGAAGTTAAAACAATGATGATGCTGAATTAAATATGCTGGATTAATTATAAACTATGTTAATTTAAGTACATCTTAAGCCTTTAGCATTTACATTACTCTATTTGTACAATTATATTTACTGTTATATTCTTATCATAAGGCATTAACTCACATAATATCGAATCTATGAGATTTTGATATTATTTATTTTGAGAATAATACCATAACATCAGTATGAGTAACCGGTTACAGCCAGTTTGAACAGAAAGAGGTGAGAGAATTCTAGCTACTCATTGATGTTACGGTATTGTTCTCAAAATAAATAATATCAAAATTTCATAGATTCAATATTATGTGAGATAAAGCTTTTACCATGAAAATATAATAGTAAATATAGAGTAATGTAAATGGTAAAGGGTTATAGGTCTTATATAACTTCTACCTCTGGAATACAACTGGTTTCCTGCAGACAAATTTTAATAAGTATTATTATAAGTTTCTTGTTGGGGCATCAGACAAAATGTTTTGTGGTATTTAGTTATGACTTTCTATGTACTGAGTTCAAATCCTGCTGAGGCCAACTTTGCCTTTCAACCTTCCGGTGTTGATAAAATAAATTACCAGTTAAATACTGGTGTCGATATAATCAACTTTCCCCCCATTCTCCCAAACTGCTGCCTTTCTACCAATGTTAAAAAAACACAAACTATTGAATACTTTCATTCATTAAATAGTCAAATATGAAAATACCCCTTCATCGTTTATATGAGACATACATCTTCATTAACAAATCCAACATGAGCCAACCGAAATATCCCTGTATAATCGCTCGACCTACTAGAAATAGAAGCCGAATCTCCCCCAACTGATGTCCTACCGTCTTTAAAAAAAGGGAAATTCAGTGGATAATGAAGTTCGAGACAGGTATCTAAAAAAAGACATGGTTATGACAAGAACACCTTTGATCATAGGCCTTTGTATCAGTACTGACTTGAGGCTAAGCAACTAAATTTAACATGGTTTTGGGTTTTCATTTCATTAGTTAACCCTTTAGCATTTAAACTGGCCGTATCCAGCCAGAATTCTCTCACATCTTTCTGTTCAAACTGGCTGTAACTGGTTGCTCATACTGATGTTAAGGTATTGTTCTCAAAATAAATAATATCAAAATCTCATATATTTGATATTATGTGACATAAAGCCTTTACTGTGAAAATATAATCTACTATGTAAATGGTAATTTCTGTCTGTTTGTGTGTAACCAGTTGGCGTCTAAACCAGTGATCCGATCCTGATGAAACTTTGCACACATGTTAAGCTAATATTCAGAAACAGGACTGGCTAATTGGATTTCAATAAAAATCAATAATGGAACCCCTGGGGACATTAAACCCTCCCTCCCACTACTCCCCTTCCTCCTCCCACAACTCAGTCCTCCAAAATTAGAGACAAGTGTGTGTGTGTGTGTTTATCACCGTACTTAAATTAGAGACATATATATCCCAGTCTACTGTCTCATGTATGTATATATATATGATGCAAAAAGGGAAGGTTGTATGTGACACCTCGATCTACTAGAAATATTAGCAAAATCCATTTCAAATCACAGCAAACAGTCTTACTCACACAAACACACACACATGCATATGTGTGTCATGGAAGCCACTATAACTGTTGGTGTACCTAAAAGAAATAGAAAACAAATCTCCCTCAAACAAGATCCTACTGCCATAGAAGTAAAAGTTGGTGAAAGCTACAGTGTAAACATTTTAATTAACCCAGGCTCTGCCGCCAAGGAGCGTAAACTCTCCAAATATCGGTCGCTCTCCGACAGGTTTGTTGTTGAGCCCATAGCAATGGAGATTTCTGGAGTCCTTGGCTCTAGGGCTACCTCCCAACTCACCACCATTGGCACAGAGTTGGCTACTCGCAGGGGTGAGCCTCGTAAGCTGGAATGGATTTTCCAGCGCGTCTCCCTCACCATCCTCTATTCCGACTGCTGGGCGGCCAGCGCGTGGGCCCCAATTTGCTCATAATAGTGAGTGACGGGGAGATCGGGAGAGATGGAGGCAGTGACAGTGGGAGGTTGGTTCCTGGTGTATATGTATATATTTACCACACTTACACACATTTAAATAAACTTTCCTGAATTACAGAAATGAGTTAGTAAAAAAAAAGGATAAAATCTAAATTTATTTTTTGTTCATGCCCTTTTCACTGACAACATCCCTAATGATTCTTCCAAATGTCAAGCATTATATATGTTGACTGTAATAGGGAGCAGTATAAAAAAAATCACCACTGGACAAAACTAATGTTTTTATCTACATGATTTGCTTTAAACAAACGGCAATAAATATTCTGCTATAATTCCTACTTTAGTTAAAATTCAGCAATCATATTTCAATGGTCAAATATTCTAACTTTAACAAAATACCTGGGAATCACTGGGTAACTCAGCTAGTAGTATATACAGAGAAATATAAATGGTAAAGAGTTAATGGTATTTATTTTATGTTGTGCCAATGTTAGAAAGAATTATTTTAAGTTTGTTTTCTTTGTGACTGTTTTCTGTTTATATGCAGGAATGGCGAGCCACATATATTCTAGCTACTAGAAAAAGTAAAATAAATGCTTCACCTTTGACGGAAGGATGACTCAAGAAGTGTTAATCGGTCTTATATAGCTGCTGCCTGTATATATACAATAAGTCTCCTGTAGAAAATCTTATTTAGCATAATTATAAGTTTGAATTTTCTCCCTGACTGCTGCTCATGTGTAAACAGCTGGTTTTCTGTTGACAAATCCTTCATGTTTGACATTGTTGCTTGCTGCTTTGAAATACATTAAGATTTCTTGGAGGTTATGTTATTTTGAATGTCTGCTGAAATAACACTGGCTGTGTGAACACAGCAAGAATGTGTTTTACTCACTTGGAGTATTGCCAAAAACTTTCATTACTCTTCTCCCTCCCTGTCTCTCTCTTTCATCTTTTTTTCTCTGAGACCTTCTTGTAGTCTTGGACTCTTATAATGAGATAATTTACTACTATTGTTTTAACATCTATTTAACAAAGAAAGCATTTCCAAAATAACAGCAGTAGTCTCTCTCTCTCTCTCTCTCTCTCTCTCTCTCTCTCTCTCTCTCTCTCTCTCTCTCTCTCTCTCTCTCTCTCTCTCTCATCACTAGCTTATATTGAAAGATAATAATAAGCATTTTTTAGTCTAGACCACTCAAACTATCTAATAGTCCCTCCCTTCCTCACTGATATTTCTGAACTTAAAGAATTTCTGTGCATTTTAATTTATCTGTTAAGATAAAACTAAAATAAGATAAAATAAAACAAGCATTATTAACTCTTAACATTCTGTAATGATTTAGTAGAAAATATCTAAAAACACAGCTTTTGTTAATTCAGATAATTATAGTATCTTTACTAGCCAATAGATTTCATTAAAGATGTCAGATTTTCTAGAAAAATCACTTTGTAAATCTTCTCACATTTGATACGATTCTGATAAATGCATATTCACCAGAGGTAGGCTTCTTGTTATTGTATAGTTATATATATATAAAAGGAAGGAAAAAGCAAGGGCTCTGGGGTCACAGAATAATGGGAGGGGGAAGGGAGAGAGTGATGGGATCTAGGCCTAGGGCGTGGCTGATAGATTGTTGTGGAAATTCAGAGTATTACTTTAAATACTTTAATATTTAATGTGATGCAGTCATCAACCATAGTGATGTTTTGTACTTTTCTTTTTCAAGAATATCTTATTAATGCAGTTTCATGTGATACTGGATGTTAAAAGTTAATTCAATATAAAAAAAGACAGTGCATTGGCAGAATCATTAGATCATTCACAATATGCTTCATGATATTTGTTCTGTTGCCTTTCATCCTTCTTTGGTTAATAAAATAAAGTACCAGTCCAGTACGGAGGTTACTATAATTGACTCCCCTGCAAAAAAAAAAGAAATGCTAGCTTTGTGCGTAAATTAGAAACCATTATCTACTAACATAATAGCCTTGTGTATTTGTCCGTAAGGCAGTAGAGATGACTGGGGAAGGAAGGGGTGATTATGTCGACTGAGGAAGGAGAGTGTGACGACGTCGACTGAGGAAGGAGGGGGTGAGAACCTATAGAAGTGCAGCATTCTAAAATTCATTACAGTTGTGTGTTTGTGTTACATGTGTAAGTGAGTGCGAAGGAACCAACCAACCAGCCAACCAACAAGCAAACAAACATTTTTTTTTAATATTATGTATAGATGTTACAATTAGCCGTCATTTTTTACGGCAGAGGCCGGCTAGTTAATTTAATAAAGTTGTATCATTGTTTTAAGTTCTATTTAATAACTAAGAATTTTCTTATCAGACCGATCAGAAGTTTATATATGAGATAGCTTTGTGGTTGTTGTGTTCAAATTTATAACAGGTATTCATATTTATTGCCCTTGATGAGCAGGTCAGTTCTATATTATTACTTCAGATTGAATAGATGTGAAGGATTTTCTATTTGAACTTGTGGGGAAGTTATCTTTCATATGTTGGTGTCCAATCTAGAAGAATGCCATCATTTAACCATTTTACCATTTCTTCTTCTTCGCCCACTTATTCCTGAGAGAGGTCGTGGGGGCAGAGTCTTCAAACACTCCTTCCAGCAGGTCCTGTCAGAAGCAACCTTCTGTAACTGATCTGGCTGGATATCCAAGTGAGACCAGTCAAGTTCATGGATGTTGTCCAGCCATCTTCCTCGGAGTTTACCTTTGCATCTCTTGCCAGTTGGTTTTGCCCATAAAATCTGTCCAGCGATTCTTTCCCGAGACATTCTAACCACATGCCCACAATATCGGAGCTGTGATCGCTAAATTTGGAGGTAGTGGCCTGAATTCTCTCAACACTTTCTGTTCAAACTGGCTTCTCATACTGATATTAAGGTATTGTTCTCAAAATATATAATATCAAAATCTGATAGATTCGATATTATGTGAGGTAAAGCTTTTACCATGAAAATACAATAGTATATATAGAGTAATGTCAATGGTAAAGGGTTAAATGTTTAAAAACATGAAATAAGTGTTGTCAACTGGCTCTTAAGCATGCTAGTAAAGTGACAAATTGGCAGTATTGTTAGAGCATCAAAGTAAATGGTTTTTTATTCTGGTTCTCTAAACCCTGAGTTTGAACCCTGGTGAATTTTGCCTTTCATTCTTATGCAGTCGATAAATAATGTACAAGTCCAAGAGTAGTGGATTGGTGCAGTTGTTAAATCATCAGGCATGATGTTTGGCAGTATCTGCGTATTCTGTGTTCAAATCTTGCCTCCTATCTCTGGAAAAGTAGTGACTGTCCTGTCAGGAGCAGCAACCATCAAATAGTATCAGCAATGGAAAAACCAATGGAAACAGTTTTCTTGATGATTTGAGAACCAGCCTATATCCTTTCCCCTTTTATAGTATTCTTTCAACATCATCATCATCACCGTTTAATGTCTATTTTCCACGCTAGCATGGGTTAGACAAGTTGTCCTGTTGTGAGACAAGTCAGGTCAGATGACTGTGCCTTGCTCATACAGAACTGTTTCTGGTTTGGTTTCTATGGCTGTATGCCCTTCCTAATGCCAACCACATTTACAATGTGGACTGGGTGGCTTCTATCGTGTCACCAAAATGACTACTTTACATATGGACTGGGTGTTTTTGGCGCATCACCAAAATGACCACTTTACAGTGTGGTCTAGGCGCTTTTACTATGTCACCATCAAAACCACTTTATAGGGTGAACTGGGGTGTTAAATATAAATACTTCTGAAATGATTTATGTTGCTGAACCAGGTTCTTCTGATCTAGACTCTGCTGAACTAGTCTTTACTGAACCAGGCTCTGCTGAACCAAGCTCTTCTGACCTAGACTTTGCTGAACCAGGCTTTCTGACCTAGACTCTGTTAAATCAGGTTCTGTTGAACTAGGCTTTGCTGAACCAGACTCTGGTGAACTAGATTCTGATGAACCAGGTTCTTCTGACCTAGATTCTGATGAATCCAGGCTCTTATGAACTAACTAGGCTATGGTGTCCAGTCTAAGAAAATAGTAATTTCTCACCTGCTTAGTAAAATGAAATCAGTTCTAATCACTTCTTCCTAAAATCTCTGTATAGTTACTAATGGGAAAGGTGTCAACTAAAAAAGAAATTATACCGAAACTCTTATGAAATAAAGCTCAGCGTTCAGACAGATAGTGGGGTTCTGTATTATGTATGTATGGTCCCATAACCCCTAACAGAGTTGTAGGAGCACCATATTGATATATGGCGTTTCTTGAGCATTTTAAGCCTGGCGGAGCCCATCCCTCTCCAGGCCTGAGTACAGCAGATTTCTTCCAGAGAAAGATAGAAAGTGAGAGAGAGGAAATGAGAAAGAGATATAGAGGAAGAATTGACCCCAGTACTTGACTGGTACTTTTTTTTTATTGACTTTGAAAGGATGAAAGGCAAAGTTGACCTTGGCAGTATTTAAACTCAGAGAGCAGAGAGCCGGAACAAATACCATAAAGCATTCTATTCAATGTTCTAACGACTCCGCCAATTCTGTATTATAAACTTATCCAATCCATATCAGTATGGGAAAATAAGCTTAAAATTAGTGTTTGTATGTCATGTCACATTCTTTGTTCATTCCTAATATCCCGCTGTAAAGTATCAATGATGGTTGTAAGATAAAAGATAAACACATCAGTGCTGTAGGCAGCAGCAACGGTGGTGGTGGTGCTGGTGCTGGAGGTGGCGGTGTAAGATAAAAGATAACCTCAGTGATGATGTTGATGGTGATATATAATCATGAATCTCAATACCAACTGGACTTATAACGAGGGAGTCTCTATGTGGTTGCTCAATTTGCTAGAGATAACAGCCAGACATTCCCATCTTTCTATTTCTTCTTTTATTTCTCATTCTATCTTCTGATAAACAACTAACAACCAATTCTGATGAACCAGGTTCTTACTGACTTTATTCCTATCATTTTCTAATGTATTATTTGCCTTCCTAAACTCCCTATCTTCAATTTGGTTTTGTGCCAACCCTTACCTATGGTCATGAATCTTGGGTAATGACCAAAATAATATGATCATGAATACAAGCGACCACAATGAAATTCCTCTGAAAGATCTTTGGAGTAACATCACTCCAGGCAGAGCTGCTACTTCTCCGAATTAAGAAACCACAGCTCCAATACTATGGACATGTGGTTAGAATGTCTCAGGAAAGAATCGCTGGACAGATTTTATGGGCAAAACCAACCAGCAAGAGACCGAGGGACCCTGAGAAAGATGGTTGGATAATATCCATGAGCTTGGCTGGTCTTGCTTGTGGATCCAGCCAAGTCAGTTGGTGACAGTTGCTTCTGACAGGACCAGCTGGAAGGAGTGTTTCAGAACTCTGTCTCTATGACCCTCGCAGGAATAAGTGGGCGAAGAAGAAGAAGCCTTCTTATCTCTCAGCAATACTCCGCTTATCCACCAAACCATTGTTTTTTGCCTTCTCTATTACTCCATGTTTATTACCAATGTACCTCGTTCCTATAAATTATTGTACTTCTCAAACAGGAAGAATAGAACTTTCCATTCAGTTTCAGTGACACTCCTTCATATGTGTATCTGGTTTAGAATAGGTACATCATATTTGAACATGTTGTTAGGGTTGGCTAAAAGGGTTGGCAATTTTACACTACATTTTGGTTGATTTAGTCTCCAACCACCACTAGGTGTCTTATTCCTGGATATGTACATCGTGCCTGATTGGATTTCAACTTGGAATAACAGTAATAATGTTGTCATAATTATTATCATTATCATCATCATCGTCATCATTTAAAGTCCTGCTAAGGAAGGTTGAACAGGTCTTCACTGACCAAGTGAGTACTTAATGAAAGCTACTGGCCTCTCAGATCAGTTGAGCACCTAATTCTCGTTTACCCTAGAGAGTGCACTGGGAGCATTTCATTGTGATACTGGCCCTAAGGAAGTTGTCATGTCTTCAACAGCTAAAAGAAGAGACCAAGTTTAGAAGAAAAAAAAAATCATACTTCTGATCTAGTACTACAGGTAAAATTTTGTTATAATGAAATTTTTTTCAATCCCCGAAGTAATAACAAACAAATGCTTGATTTGTTTCAGTTGATCTCGTTACAACAAATTTTTTTTTATCCGGAATTTCACTGTACAGCTAATGTACATCCAATTTAATATCTATAAATGAGGACAGCTGTTTAAAAAGATTATAATACTGTATTTATTTGTGTATTATATGCCCCGTAATGTACATTCCTAATGAGGTTGAAATCACGGAATTCTTTCATCTTTTCTTTAGTATTATTTTAACCATTTAGCATTTAAACCAGCCATATCTGGCCAGAATTCTTTCACCTTCTTCTGTTCAAACCAGCCATAACTGGTTGCTCGAACTAATATTAAGGTATTGTTCTCAAAATAGATAATATCAAAATTTCATAGATTCAATATTATGAGATAATTATGTTTACCATGAAAATACAATAGTATAAATAGAGTAATGTAAATGGTAAAGGGTTATTCACCGTTGCAAAATATGTCATGATGGAAAATGTAGTGCTTAGTCATCATCATTATCATTGTTTATTTTTCCATGTTTGTATCGGTTAGACATTATGAAACAAGTCAGCTCAGGAGATCACATCTTGCTCATATAGATCTGTATTTTGGCATAGCTTTTATGGCTGGATGCACTTCATAATGGTACATTGTGAACTGAGTGCTTTTTACTGTGACACCAAAACGACCATATAACAAGGTTGACTGGGTGCTTTTTTCATTGTGTCCCCAGCAAAACCACATTATATGGTGGACTATGTGCTTTTTTTTTTTTTCATGTTACTAACACAACCCCTATACAGAGTGGATTGGGAGCTTCTTGTGTCACTAGCACAACTACCTTACAATGGCCAATAAAGAATTATTGACAGAATTGTTAAAGCGTTGAACAACATGCTTTGTGGCATATAGTTACGTCCCTTTACATTCTGTGTTCAAATCCCGTCAAGGTTAGCTTTACCTTTCATCCTTAGGGGGCCGATAACATAAAGTACCAGTAATGCACTGAGGGTGATTTAATCAACTTCCCCTTTCCCCAAATTGCTGGCTTTGTGCTTATAGTTTACATTCTGAGTTCAAATCCCACTGAGGATAGCTTTGTCTTTCATCCTTATGGGGTCGATAAAATAAATTACCAGTAATGCACTGGGGTCGATTTAATTGACTTTCCTCTTCCCTTAAAAATTGCTGGCCTTGTGCCTAAATCAAAAACCATTATTATTAGTGTACTTGTGTTACCGATTATTACTATCTAATTAATTATATTGAATTTTTTCAATTAAGAAAAGCAATGTTTCTTTTTACTCTATTGTTCTCTATTTACTCTATGTTTGTGTGTGTGTTACATAGTTTTGTGTGACCTCTGACCATCTTGTTAATACTGAGAATATGGGCGGGATAGGGAGATATCAAAGTTACCATTTATCAAACAAATCTACCACAAAATGGTTGTCACTTGATATATGTGTTTTATTATAAAAGAGCTTTCTTTGTAAGGGCTAAATAACATTAATTAAATGTATCATTTCGCTGTCTCTACGAAGTCATCTACTCCCTTGAAATCCTAACATTTCGCCTTGTCTAATATAGGTACTCGTATTGGTTTATTTTGCCCTGAGATGCTATAGGCCATGATGGCTACCTACCTCACCATTTCCCTCCCGCCCACCCCCTCACACCACCATAGCCTATTCGACCAATCAAACCTCAGCATGTCCCCTCCACCCATTACCAACCCCAACAAACTCTGCCATTACTACTACTACCTACCTCTCTCCTCACCCGTCCCAGCCCCAACACACCCTGCCATTATTACCACCACTACTGTTCTTCTAGCCCTGAATTCTCCTACCATTATGTATGGATGAGCTGAGAATAAATGGAGCAACCCCGAATTAATAAATGAATATGAATCTGTGATCTACCAAGCACCCATGCGGAGCTTCAATTCAGAGACAGGAAGCATACACATACCCCTGCAAAAATTTACCCTTTCCCACGAATGTTGACAACTGCCCCAAACTCCGAGTTGGAACCATCAATGTAAGCACAATGAAAGGAAGAGCAGGAGAAATCGTAGAGATGCTAGAGCAAAAGGAAATTTATGTATGCTGTGTGCAAGAGACTGGATGGAGAGGAGAGTCTGCTAGAGTCCTTGTAGGAAAAAGTCAGTGCTACAAATTTTTCTGGGTGGGAAATGACGATGGGATGGGTGGTGTAGGTATACTACTAGCTGACAAGTGGGTAGATAAAGTAATCTCAGTGTACAGGGTAAATACAAGAATCATTAAACTCAGACTAGTCCTGAATAAAACAATTACCACAATAATATCAGCTTACGCACCCCAATCGGGGTTGCCAGACGAACTTAAGGTTAGATTTTACGAGTCCCTAATGCACACTACTGCTCTAACAAATGACAATGACTTCCTAATCATTGCAGGAGATTTTAACGGACACGTAGGTAAACACTGTGACGGCTTCTATAGAGTCCATGGAGGCCATGGGGTTGGCACAAGAAATGAAGAAGGCTTCAGGCTTCTAGAATTCTGTGACACCAATGACATGTCGATATGTAACACAAACTTCAAAAAACCCAACAACCATCTGATTACCTATAGATCAAGGGAGCATTCTAGTTAGATAGATTTTATCCTCATCAGAGGACTTGACAGATGGACGGTCGTAAATACAAAAGCCTTCCCTAGTGAGGAATGTACCTCCCAATATAGCTTAGTTGTCAGCGACCTCACGGTCAGAACTAGACAAACCTGGAAACAGAAGCCAACCTGGAGAAGAAAGATCTGGAAGCTGAAAGACCTCTCAGCCAGTAACAGATTTAAAGATATTTTACTCAACGCCTATAACAGTAAAGAAGAACAGATAGAGACATTCAATGTAGAAGAGCACTGGGAGTTCCTAAAAAATAACTTACTAAAGGCGACGGATGAGATCTGTGGCTGGAATAAGACCACAAGCAGGAGGAGAGTGACTTGGTGGTGGAACAATAAGGTAGTTGAGGCAGTTAAGGCCAAGAGACAGGCATGGAAAGAATGGAAGAACGGGGGAAGCAGGGTACATTACATAGAGACCAGGAGGGAAGCTAGGCAACAAGTATACTTAGCTAGGAGGGAAGCAGAGGATAGAAAATTCAAGCATGTTTTGCAGCGTGAGGACCAGAAACAGGAGGTGTTCAAGATTGTGAGGCAGTGTGTCAGAGAGAATTGTGATGTCATTGGAGAGAAGTGTATCCAGAATGATAAAGGTGAGCTTGCCCTCACAAGTGCTGAGAAGAAAGATGTGTGGAAGAGCCATTATGATAGATTACTAAATAAGGAAAATGCATGGGAAAAAGAGACCCTACCCCAAGTAGACCCTATAGAGGGGCCAGCAGTACAAGTCAGCAGCAGCGTAGTAAGTAAGGCAATCAAAGATATGAAGATGGAGAAGGCAACCAGTTCATCAGGTATGGCTGACGAGATGCTGAAGGCATCTGGGTCGGTAGGTCACACCATAACCACACTTTTTGTTAACCAGGTAATACTAGGTGTCATACCAAAGGATTGGTGCAGTAGCATCATTGTCAACTGCTACAAAGGTGATGCACTAGATAGAGGAAACTATAGAGGTATAAACTGATGGACCAGGTCATGAAAGTAACAGAAAGAGTTATAGCACAGTTGATTAGGGACCGGGTGAAACTAGATGAGATGCAATTTGGGTTTGTGCCAGGAAGAGGCACCACTGATGCCCTCTTCCTTGTGAGGCAGTTACAGGGAAAGTACCTAGCTAAAAGTAAGCCGCTCTACCTGGCATTCGTCGATCTCGAGAAAGCCTTTGACAGAGTTCCACGTGCTATAATCTGGTGGGCTCTTAGAAAACTAGGAGTAGATGAATGGCTTGTGAAAGCTGTACAAGCCATGTAGAGGGGAGCAGTCAGCAAAGTTAGGATTAGCAATGACTATAGTTAGGAATTTAGCGTACAGGTCAGTGTCCACCAGGGCTCTGTTCTTAGCCCTCTCCTGTTCATCATAGTTCTGCAGGCAATAATGGAGGAGTTTAAGATCGGATGCCCATGGGAACTCCTGTATGCAGATGACCTCGCACTTATAGCTGAATCTATGGTTGAACTAGAGAAGAAATTCCAAACTTGGAAGCAGAGACTAGAAAGAAAGGGTCTCAAAGTCAACCTGACAAAGACTAAAGTCCTTGTAAGTAGATGAGAAAACAGAACCCAGATCCCCTCAGGGAAATGGCCTTGCTCAGTATGTAGGAAAGGTGTAGGTAGGAACTTCATTCTCTGCCCCAAATGCAAACAATGGGTACACAAGAGATGTAGCAGGATTTCAGGAAGCTTAACTAAGAGTGTAGGCTTCACATGTAGCAGCTGTGCTGGGACAGCAAGCAGCAAACAGCCACAGGAAACAAGTACCACCAAACTCTGGGAGGGCTCTGTAGAAACAGTAGACAGCTTCTGCTACCTAGTAAGGAGGTGGGTGTTCGGAAAGTACAATAATTAGGGTAAGAACGGGATGGAAGAAGTTCAGGGAGCTACTGCCACCATTAGCTGCAAAAGGCTTCTCCCTCAAAATGAAAGGCAGACTGTATGATGCGTGTATACAAACAGCAATGTTACATGGTAGTAAGACCTGGGCGTTGTCTATGGAAGACTTGCGTAGATTAGAAAGAAACAAATCCTGCATGCTCCGATGGATGTGTAATAGTAATATACGTGAACGGTAAAGCATAAATGAATTGAGAGAGAGCCTGAGCATAAGAGGAATCAAATGGTGTGTGCAGGAGAGGCGGTTGCGTTGGTATAGACATGTGATGCGTATGAAGGATGACAGCTGCATAAAAAGGTGCAGAGCACTAGAAGTCGATGGAAACCGCGGAGTGGGAAGACCCGGGATGAGGTGATAAAAGCCGACCTTACTCAATTACACCTCTCAAAGGCGATGACACAGGACCATGACTTCTGGCGTCACGCAGTAATAGAGAGTACCCGACCCCCCACGGGTACAAGCCGAAGCTGAAGCATATAGACAATATGCCCCCACAGCCTCCCACTGCAAAGTGGTTGTGGAGGTGCCACAGCAAAAAAGCACTAGGCGCCACGGAAAAAAGCACCCAGCACTCACCATAAATGAGGTTGGTGTTAGGAAGGGTATCCAGCTGTAAAAATCAAGCCAGAATCAGTTCCTGTATGAGCAAGGCATGGTCAGCCGACCAGACACCGTCCACAACAGGACAACCCGTCTAACCCATGCTAGCGTGGAAGAATAGACGTATGATGATGATGATGATGATGATGATGATGATACTCTCAACTATTAAGTATTGAATAATGATACAAGCTGGTTTCTCTTACTCTTGTAATAAGAAATATCAAGATATATATATATATATATATATATATATAATGGTGGTGCCCCAGCATGGCTGCAGTCTAATGACAGAAGCCTGTAAAAGAAAAATAATATAAATGTATATACATATAAAAAATACAGGCAAAGAAGCAGGCTGTGTGGTTACTAAAATGAAGTGTAAGAAGGTAATAGGGACGTAAACAAGAGAAGAAAAGTTGCCCTTCGTCAGCTGTTTACTATGGATCATAGATGTTTTGCCGCTTAAAACAGGGCATCAATCTGTAGTGCCCCCGTGGCCTTTTATCCATCAAAAGGTCATGAGGGAAAGAAGTGATAGTGAGGAGAGAGGAAAAAAGGAAAAAAAAGGGAAAGAGGAAAAACGAAGCAAATATATCGAATAGAAGGGGGAACATAGGACAAACGCATATGTTTGTAAGTAACCGAGGAAAAAATAGAATAAGTTATACTGTACCAATGGGTATAAGCCCGGTGGCCGTATAACTGCAGAGCAAAGTTTTTCTGTGGCGATCTCAGTAAAGTGAATGTAAAGAGAGAGAAAGACGGAGAAACCGGCAGTGAGAGGGGGTTTAGTAAGAGGGATATAGAGAGAGGGAGGAGAAGAGAAAGGGAGTTAATCCAAAAGGGGTTTACGACGTGTGTGATCAGGCTGAAAACAAATATATATATATATGTAAAAGGTAAACAGAAATAACAACACAATCGGTACAATATATGTAAGGAATATATTAGTGTAACGCTTAAAACATTTAATAGACTTACAACCGTTTCACTAGATTAACTAAAAATGAAATAAAGTTAATTTTTTGGAAGAATAACTCGGTAGAGTCAATTAAATTCAATTTAATATACCAGTGGGAGAAATGTTCTTTGTAAGCAAAAAACATAATAGGGTAATCATAAAAATTATAGAAGCCTGAAGTAATAATTAATATTTATAAATTATATATTTGTTCATTAACTGTAGATATTTCAGTAACTATGTTATATCATTACAAAAAATATTACATACACTAAATATATAGCTAGAGTTATACCAATGGGAATTAACCCTTTAGCATTTAAACCAGCCAGAATTCTCTCACCTCTTTCTATTCAAACTTATGTTAAGGTATTATTCTCAAAATAAATAATATCAAAACCTCAGATTCAGTATTATGTGAGATAATTATGTGAGAAATATAGAGTAATGTAAATGCTAAAGGGTTAAAAGTGAAGTAGTGAAAAAAATAACTTTTAAAATATATTAAAAGAATGTTAAAAAAATTATGGAAGCCTATAACAGTATTTAAATATATCAATAATTAAATATAAATGTTCAGTAACTTATGAAATTTCACTGACTAAATTATATCAATACAAAGGAGTGGGGTTATAATTACATAATATAAATATTTAGATAATGAATAATGTCTATATACACATCTCTCTCTCTCACTCCCCCCTCTCTTTTTCTCTCTCTCTATATATAGTGGTAGAACACTGGGAAAGAGGTGAGAGAATTCTGGCCGGATATGGCTGGTTTAAATGCTAAAGGATTAAAGGGTTTCTACTTATATTAAAATCTTCTAACATAATTTTATATAAGAACATTTTTATGTTACAAATACCACCTTAATAATTGGAATACCTTTAGTGAATCCCTCCAAGTTCTTCACTAATTAAATTCAAATGCTATATTATTTGTTATAAATATAGTGGTAATGAAAAGGCTACGATTTCTATAAACAATTTTTCACTGTTTTTGTTACATATCAACCAATATTCATTGATTCTGTAATGTCTTATTATAATGATTGAAATGGATTGGTATGTATATATGATGATGATGATGATGATGACGAATAGTTCCGATACTATGGGCATGTGGCTAGAATGTCTCAGGAAAGAATCGCTGGACAGATTTTACGAGTGAAAAAAAAACAGGTAGGAGACCCAGAGGTAGCCCCTGAGCGAGATAGTTGGATAACATCCATGAACTTGGCTGGTCATGCTTAGGGATCCAGCTGGTTCAGTTAGAGACAGTTGCTTCTGACAGGACCTGCTGGAGGGAGTGTTTCAGGATTCTGACTCCCTTAGGAATACGTAGGCGAAGAAGAAGAAGAAGAAGAAGAATACAGTTTGGAACAATAAACACACATTTTATTTCTTTTCATTGGATTGATCTGGAGGAAGAATCTATGATGCCCCTGCCCATCACAAACTTTCTAAAGGTTGTGATGGGCATGTTAATATTTCTCTTGAAAGGTTGCATGCAAGAAAACCCATGTGCAGGAAGGGACAGTGCTTTGGTGAGGAAGGAGTGGTAATAATGGTTTGTGCTGGGTCCCAGAAGAGGTTTATGTAACATAGATGAGGAGAGGAGGAAAGACAAGTGAATCAGATGGGCCTGCATGGTGGTGGCACTAGTCAACTCCAAGGAGCAGAGGCCATTGTATTAGTAGTAGAAAATGCAAAGATGAAAGGCAGCAGATCTGTTGGCCATACAGACCTGCTGTGTCAAATTTTTTTTTTCCTACCACCACAACAGGGCCTACTGCTCCTTGGAGTTAACTGAACTCTTGTTACCTCTACTCTGATATTTCTGATTCATGTGATTCTCCTCCTCTTGTTACCCATAATGACAATGTTACTCTCTACCCTAATCTCCTTACTAACTACTGTATCTAGTTGTTCTTTCCCCAGAATGATGGCTTTCTGGAATTCTTCTCTTTACACACGATTTTCCTGAAGCTGTTAACTGGAAACAGTTTAGCCAAGACATCCAAGACATTTGCGTCATCAGCTACACTAATCTCAGAGATTCTGAGAAGGCCCATGGTGCAACCCCTTCCTCCTGACCAAACCAATAAAATAAAACATAACGGCAACAGATACTTCCGAACATGTGGTTTGAATGACTATGGAAAGAATCAATAGTCAGATTTTAATGGGAAAAAGCTAACTGGCAGAAGACCCAAAGATGGACCACGAGCAAGATAGTTGGATAACATTCATGATCTTGTTTGATCTCATTTGAGGAGCCAGCTGGATCATTTGGAGACTGTACTTCAACTAGGACCATCTGGAAAGGCACGTCAGAGGACCCTGTCCCCATGATCCTCTCAACAAGAAGCACTGATTAACTGATCATAAATATAAACCACTGACTGACTAGTAACATAGTCAAGAGACTAAAAGGAAATGACTTGGTTTATAGATTAGTTTTAAGTTGAAGCAGCTTCATTTATGCCATTAACAGTTTTGATAACAAACTGTCTAAAACTGCCTTTGGCTCCATCATACAAAACTGTTTAGTCTAAAGTGCTTATATTTATCTAAAAACCTTCGCTCAAAAGAACCTTTGTTATCTTCCAAACACTAGCTTAATAACAGCTAATTTATTTAAAAAACTCTTTTAAATTCTTGATTATGTTCAAAATAAATTGAAACAGACAGGTAGTGTTGTATTTCATGAAAGATATCGTAATGAAAGGGTTAATACTTTCCACCTGAGAAACATAAATATTTAAATTTTTCCTTTCCACTACTAAATATAATGTCTTGAGCCTAACAGAGACAAACTAATAATTTTTAATTCACATTGTGAATAGAGAGGTAGAGGGCAGGAACATATGTAAGCAAAATTCCTGTCTTAGAATTTAGTAGCTCTGTTTAAGTGCTGACTTAGACTGTATCAACCTGTCCAATCCTTGCTAGTGGGGAAAATAGATGTTAAACTAGAAGTTCTACTGTGTTGAGAAGGTCCAGTGGGCCGCTGGGGTCCGAAGGCGTGGTAGTGGGGGGGGGGTAGAGATGATATAATAGTATTTTAAATATCAAATGATACATATTATATATAAATGTATTAAAATAAAAATATATGACATTTATTTATACATAAATTAACGGTTTTATTTATTATATATTATTTAATTATTTACAACTTGTGTGTAGGTAGGTCTCTCTGGAAATAGGGGTGGGGACACTGACGGTATTACGTGGTCGTGAGGGGGGGGGGGCAAAAAGTTTCAGAACCTCTGTGTTAAATTGATGATGAGGATGTTGTTTCTCTGTAGAGGTAAATTGGTCAATAAACTGTCAAACTACTTACTAATCTATGGATCATGAGTTCAAGGTTGCTTATACTATACAGCTTCATTTGTTTTTGTAAAGGATGCTTTATTCTGCATCTCTTCAAACAGGCCCCAGATTTTCTTGGAAGTGGTTAAAAAAGGATGATTATCTATTGTTACAATACTTCTGACCTTGGAAATAGCAAATAAATGAATCTGGAGTAGATGAAATTAATTCATACATACATATATACACAGACTCACATATACTTGTACATATATATATATATATGTGTGTGTGTGTTTATGTGTGTATTTATATATGTATGTATATATAAATATGTGTACACACATACACACACATATGATGTAAAGGTAAATAGAAATTACAACACAATCGGTACAGCATATGGAAGGAATATATTAGTTTAACACATGAAATAGCAAGAAGTGGGTCTTAACGTTTCGGATGCTAGTCCTTCATCAGGAGAAAGAATGAGAAATTAGAAAGATTAAAGAGTCAGACAGGGTGGAATCGATATGTGTTAGTAACAACAAAAAGCACCCCATTTACAGGTAAAGGAGTTGTGTTGGTGATATGACAAATAAGCACACTGTAAAGTGATCATGTAGATAGCATGACAAAAAGTACCCTGGCCACACTGTAAAGGGGGTCGTGTGGGAGTCACGACGAGAAGCACCCAGACCACACCGTAAATGTGATTGGTGTTAGGAAGGGCACCCAGCCATAGAAACCTAGCCAGAAACAGTTCTATTTGAGTAAGACACAGTCACCTGACCTGGATCATCTCAAATGGGACAAACCCGTCTAACCCATGCTAGCGTGGAAAATGGACATTAAACAATGATGATGATATGTTAGTTATTGTGCCCCATGCTAATCGATATCGAAACAATTGTTATATGCAAATAAAGTTTGTACATATGGTGCAGCACTGACTTTGATTCTTTTAAATCTATATAGATTACCATAACAGAAGGCTGACAAACTTTTGAGCCTTGAGCTGATCAATCGCGAAATATGCGTCACACCTCAATAAATGTAATGAAGATCTAACACTTTGACCTTTTTATTATTAGTAGTATTATATTCTGCTTAGTACAACACCAGTATAGCTACTGGAAACTATGCATCGAGTGGTTACTCTGGTGAACCTACAGTAACTGGACGTTACAATCCCTAAATATGTGTATATATATATTTGTATGTGTGTGTGTATATATATATATATTACTCTTTTACTCTTTTACCTGTTCCAGCCATCCGGCTGAGGCCATGCTGGGGCACCGCCCCTATATATATATATAGTAATAATAATAAATGTGAAGACTAAAATCCCAAGAGGGTTCGATAAGGATAAATATATATCAAATATATAAGAACCGTAGAGCAAACATTTATTAAAATAACAGATTAAAGTTTAAGCAAAGAATCGCTGCTTTCACCCTTAATGGGATCTTCTGAAACTAAAATATTTACTTCTGCATTCACAGATTGATTTTTTTAGTTTCAGAAGATCCCGTTAAGGGTGAAAGCAGCGATTCTTTGCTTAAACTTTAATCTGTTATTTCAATATATATATATATCATCATCATCATCACCGTCTTACGTCTGTTCGTCCACGCTAGCATAGGTTAGACGGGTTGTCCTGTTGTAGGCAGTGTCTGGTCGGCTGACCGATACGGGAACTGATTCTGGCTTGATTTCTACAGCTGGATGCCCCTCCTAACACCAACCTCATTTACAGTGAGTGCTGGGAGCTTTTTTATCCGTGGCGCCTACATGTTCACTTTACAGTGAGTGCTGGGTGCTTTTTTGCCGTGGCGCCTCCAAGACCACTTTGCAGTGGAATGATAGGGGCCCCAGTCCTATCATCTCATTTCTACAGCTGAGTAAACTAGAGCAATGTGAAATAAAGTGTCTTGCTCAAGGAAACAACACATCAGCCGGTCTGAGAATTGAACTCACAACCTTTCGATTGCAAGCCCAATGCTCTAACCACTAAGCCATGCACCTTCACACACACAAATATATATATATATATATACCTAATATGTATCTATATATACCTCCCTGTATCTCTCTATACATAATTTTTAGATAACTTCTAAATTTCTAGATTATTATTTATTTTGAACTATGAATAATTCATGCATTTATACCCTGTTATATATAGGTATCTATTTAACTTTAGCATACTTCAATCTATTATTTTATATTCGTTATCATTTACCTAAAATATACTGGCTCATTAATATATATCTATATACATAATCGTTATTTAAATATTTCTAACAATAAGTACTTCATAAGCTTTACATACCGAAAATGTTGACATTTTTATAGATTATCTTCGTTAAAGTTTCCATTTAGGAAAATATTCAACAGTGTAAATTTTCCTTTCTCATAAAATTCAGAAGTTTTAAAATGTTAACACACTTATAGAATTTATAAAACTAATAAATATAAATAACCAGCAACTTTTAAAAAAAACCTAAAATCTTCATTCTTCACCCTAAAATAACATAAATTAAATATTTTGAAACTTAACCGTTTCGCTTTTGGAAAAAATCTCTTTCTGCATATATTACCCCCTCTTTATCTTTCCCTCTCTCTAAATCCCTTTTCAGCGGCCCTCATTGACTGTTATAATTCATGAGATGTTTTCCTAGATAAACATAACTTGTAGGATCCTACATTTTAAAATCTCTATAGCTGTCACATTAACCAACGTTTTTCTTACTCACACATTCTCTATTGAATTTATTACATTTTCGCATTTTCTCATTATTAGGGTATAAATGTTGAATTTTCTCTTGGGTTAATCACTACATTGATTAAATCTTAACCATTTAACATCTCAGGGTATGTCATGTATCATTATATTTTGTCTGATGAGGACGTACTGTTGTACCTCCGAAATATGTATGATAAAATGTAATTGATCAAAAGAACATCTATTTTATTAATATTTGTATTCTAATATATATATATATATATATATATATATATACACACACACACGCACACACACATATATAAAAAATGTAATGTCAATTTTTCCATGCTTGCATGAGTTAAATGGGTCATCCATGTTATGAGACAAGTCTGGGTAGCTGGGCGTAGCTTGCTCAAATGGAACAATACTTTGGCTGGGATTTTTACAGCTGGATGCCTTTCATATTTAAGGCAGGTTTTTATTTAGATTAATTCAACAAAATACTTCTTTACATAGAAACAAGAACTTATATTTTCATACATTTACTTAGTAAAATAGAATAATATATAAGGCGTTTGATAATGCCAAATTAAGAAATCCAAACAGAAAATGTCATTTTAACTTTTTGATACCAACCCTGGAAAAACAAAACATTATTTTAAATTTTTATATTTAAATATAAAACTTCCATTATCATTCTATGTAAGAACCTTTTCTTAAGTTATCTTCCAAACACCAACTTAACCCTTTAGCATTTACATTACTCTATATATACTATTATATTTTCACAGTATTTTATAGCAATATTTTATCCCAAGAACTCTGAGGATAAATCTCAAGGATCATAAAAGTAATTTTTGAACGGAACTGCCTGTTAGACTAATCGCCCCCTCTAAATCAGATCTGGGGGTTGTTAGTAAATCCATCCTGGATAGAATTATCCCACAGGTTCGTTCTAATTGCTCTATCTCTAACTTAAATTTATGGATTGGTACATCTGAAGTAATTGGCTGGTTCAATAACCTGAATAATAAAAACAAACAAAAATTTATTCAGTTTGATATTGCCAGCTACTATTCTTCTATTTCGCCTTCACTCCTCAACAACGCTCTATCTTTCGCATTTAAATATTCTGACATTACCACAGATGAACTTTACATCATTCTCACCGCAAGAAAAACTATCTTGGAATTCAACAATGAATATTGGACTAGAGCTGATACTTCAAACAATTTTGATATCACAATGGGTGCTTCCGATTCATCGCAATTGACTGATTTGATTGGTATCTTTATTTTGAATTCTTTAAATCGGAAAATTCCTCAACTTCGCGGTGGAATTTATCGTGACGATGCCCTTTTTACTGTCTTAAACTGCAATTTAGTTAACCTTAATATTATTAAGAACAATATACGTGATCTATTTAAGCACCATAACCTTAAAATTGAATTTGATAACAACGTCAAACTAGCTAACTTCTTGGATATATCCCTTAATCTTGACACTGGTCTATATTACCCATACCATAAAAAAATGAGAATCTAAATTATGTTAATTTTAAATCTAACCACCCCACTAACGTTAAAAATGCTATAGTCAGTAATATTGAAAAAGAATCTTAAATCTATCCTCTAATAAAGATATCTTCGACGCTAATGCCAATTACTATAATAATGCGCTTTACAAAGCCGGTTATCCTGATAAAATTAAATACAGTAAAGAAACCAATCATCGAAGGACTTATAGTAAAATAGTTAATTATGAACATTCCAATAACTTAAATAAAAGACCTAGATACAAAAATATGATTTGGTATAATGCTCCTTTTTCTTTATCCATTACTAATAATATTCCTAAACTATTCTTTAGGGCCTTAGATAAATGCTCCCTCCCCCACATATCTATAGTAAAATCTTTAACAAACATACAATCAAATTTTCTTATTCCACCACTTCCAACATCTCTAACATTATCTCTAAACACAACAATAAAATATTAAATAATAAATTACATCCTTCCAACACTGAGCGTCATAATAATAGCAACAGTAATCCCAACGTCATTGTTAACTCTAGGCTAGATTTTGTAAATTTAAATACGACGTCAAACGTAACTTCATTGAATGTTCATAATACCAATCTAAATCAGGAAACTATAGTTCCTATCGTAAATAACTTCTCCAATCCAATTCCTTCTATAAATAACACTAGGTCACTTGTTAATAACTCTGTTAATTTCTCTAATCGTAATTGTAATTGCCCTGTTAGAACTAAATGGCCTCTTAATAACCAATGTCTTGATAAAAACTTAGTGTATGAATGTAAGGTTATAACTGGTACTAATTCTTTTACCTATTTTGGTTCCACTTCCACTTCCTTCAAAGCAAGATTTTATAATCACAAATCGTCTTTTAAATACCAACTTAAAAGAACTAACACGGCACTCTCAGAATTCACATGGTCCTTAAAGAACAAAAATATTAACTATAACATCTCTTGGAGGAAGGTTTGCAACGTCTTTCCTTACCTCAATTCTCCCCTATCCAGAACATGTAATCTCTACCTAGCTGAGAAATTTACCATTATATCTAATTTCAATTCTATAATAAATAGACGCACGGATTTATTTTCGCTCTGCTTGCATAAATCCCATAGAACATTCCATAAAGTATGCAGCTAATATCTCAATACCTAATTAGTTTAAAATCTTCTTTTCTCAAAGGCTTTTATATCTTTTACAAATATACCCATCTTTCTACCTTATTTCAGTATTATATATTATACAATTTACTCATTCTATGTCGTTGTGATCCCCTATCTTTCTTCTTTTTATCATTTTTCTTCTCTTCCTTTTTTCTTTTTTAATTTCTATTCTCTAATCTGTAACTTTTACTTCCTAATTACTTCTCAATTCATATTACTCACTACAGCATTATCCATTTTTCCATTTTTCCTCATATTATTGGCCATTAAAACTATATTTTAAAAAATATATTATAATATTACCATTAGAACATTTTTGTAAAATATATACTTTTTGACGTTAGATATTTTTTCTTCCTTAAATTTTCATTTTTTTTCTCTCCTTCCGTGCTCGTTTTAAACCTACTATTTACTTTTACATATTACAATACATAAAAAAACAAATTTAAACCCTAACTAATTCCTCTAAGTTCATAATTCATTTATTCTTCTCCTTCTTTCAAATTATATCCTTAATATTTTAATTTTAATAATACATATTAATAAATTCTTTTTTTCACAGATATTATTAAACCCTTCAATATACAAACCTTAAATTAATACTATTTTTAATTCCTTTTTCTTCAATCATAAACATCAACATCCATAATCCTCTTTAACTTTTAATTTCAAAATCTTTTAAATTATCTATTGTCTTCCAACGGTTTTTTAATTTCTCTGTGAGACAATGTTTTCTCAGTTGTAAAGGCTATTTCTCTCTCTCTATCACTCATTTCTCCTCCTCTCTCATCCTTCCTTCTTATACTCCTCCCCCACCATCCTTTATTTTTCTTTCTTCCTCTTCCTTACCTTTTCCTAACCCCTCCCCCTCATTTTTCCCAATCTCATATATCCATCTTACTTTATTTTTCATATGTTGATTTAAAATTTCATTGTTCACAAGTGCTTTTTAAGATTCATATCATGTCTCCCTATTTTATCTGATGAGAACGCAGATATCATCCCATGATGATATTTGTTTTTGAAATGCGCATAATAAAATACTTGGAATTCTTTTAACCATCTTTTGATCTTTTATTATATATATATATATGTATAAATCCACACCATCCATTTTTTTGTATATTTAAAAAAATGCTTAGGTAAAGCTTTAGTTAATCCTTTAATAACCATCGGTCAAAATTTCAGTTGGTTTTTATATGAGAAATACATGAGTCCATCTCTCTCTCCTTTTCTTTTTTATCTTCTCTTTCTCTTATCTTCTCTCTCTACTTCTCTTTTCCCTCTCCCTTCCATTTACATTTATATACAGTTGTTACGTTTACCTTTCCTTCTCTGTATTATCTGCCGCCACCTTGACTTGTTAGCCTCTGCCCATCTCCCCTACTCTGTCTCCTCCTCTTTCTCCTTCCAAATCTTTGTTGCACTTCTTTCTCCCACTCCTCTCTTCTCTACTCCCTTTACAACCTTCCTTCTCATCGATTCACCCCCTCTTTTATCTTTCCACACACAGTCACCCCTCCCAGCCCCCGCACCCCCCCCATGTCTTTACACTCAGCACTCTTTGCCATATGACCTAAGAGCACTATTTGCAGATTTAAATCTAATCCCCCACCAACACCTTCAGTGTTGTTATAATTATGACTTTATTTTTATATGATACATATATATTATACAAAGATAACATTTAATATGTTTATTAAAGAGGTTTGCTTTGCCTTTCATCCCTACAGGTACGATAAAATAAAGTACTACTAATGCACTGGGGTCGATTTAACCCTTTAGTATTTAAATTACTTTATATATATTGTTGTTAGGTGGTGCTATTAAGTTAGACATGGCCTGGGCCAATACTGGCCGAAACCTATCACGGTTATCAAAGTTATTGTATTTTCATGGTAAACACTTCATTTCACATAATTATCTCACATAATATCGAATCTACGAGATTTTGATATTATTTATTTTGAGAACAGTACCTTAACATAAGTATGAGCAACTGGCTATGGCTGGTTTGAACAAGAAGAGGTGAGAGAATTCTGGCCGGATAAGGCCAGTTTAAATGTTAAAGGGTTAATTGAAGGGTTAATAGTTAGCAGTGGGGAATGGTGCACGGAGAGCATAGTAGCTAGAATAAGAAGTTTAGGGAACTGCTACCCCTGCTAACAACAAAAGGTTTCTCTCTATGAATAAAAGGTCAACAGTATGACACCTGTGTGCGAAGTGTGATGCTGCATGGTGCCGAGACGTCGGCAGTGAACGCAAAGGACATGCGGTGGCTGGAGAGAAATGATGCAAGCATGCTTTGATTGATGTGCAATGTTAAAGTGCAAGAATGACAAAGTATGGATCACCTGAGAGAGAAACTGAGTATAAGAGGAATCAAAGGTAGTGTGCTGGAGAGGAGACTGGACTGGACTGGTATGGACATATGGATGATGATCGCTGGGCGAAGAAGTGCCAATGGAAGGAAGCTGTAGTAGAAGATCACGGAAGATCTGGTCAGAGGTAATGAGAGTTGATCTTGAATCGCTAAAGCTTACAGAGGAGATTACAAAGAAACGCAATGAGTGGAGAGATGATGTATTGAGGAGAACTTGTCTGACTCATGCAAGCATAGAACGTAAAATGATGATGATTGTGTATTAGGTTAAGTATAGGCATGCTGTAACCCTGCATGTCATAAGAAGTGACGAAAAGAATTAGTGCCAGGAAGGGCATCTAAATGTAAAACATTGCCTCAAAACATCCCGTCCAACCCAAGCCAGCATGGAAAAGTCAACATAAAAACTATGATGATGATGATGATGATGATGATGAAATATATTTTCAATGTATATAATATATAGTATATTTACGAAATATATTATCTATGTATATAATATATAGTATATTTATGAAATATATTATCTATATATATAATATATAGTATATTTATGAAATATATTATCTATCTTAACTATAATAAAGAAAGGAGTGCGGGACTGCGTCCAGAATATATTTTTTTACTCCGTTTGTAAAATTAGTTGGATTACTTTGAATAAATAATGAATGGATATTACATAATTTATGTGCTAAATTTCGTGGCTGTTGATTAAATATATTTTATAGCTTATTTAAAGACCTTTAAAATTCAATTCTTTAAAATTTTCAAATGTCAACACTTCCGGTTAGCGGCCGTTATATTATAACACTTATAAAAATATCGCATATATTCCCGTCGCTAATTTTCTCCTAATGCAGTTTATATATAATATCGTCTTTTTTTAAATGTATCATGGATTACGTTACTGATTACATAAGACAGTGTAACACAGACTTCGTTCAATTACGATTATATTTGATGTATTATATATCTACATGCATATATATTTGTGTATAATATCAATATACACACTACACACGCTAGCAGAAAACCGTCCATAGGATGGTTCTTCTGCTAGTGTATATAATATATAATATGTTTAAGAAAATATAATATCTATCTATAATATTATAAAGCTGAGTGCCGTGTGTATGTATTATGTATGCATCCTACACACCTCCCTATAGTTTCTTAGCTTTACTCTCTCTATAATAGATCATTCCCTCTCTCTATAATTTAACTGCTTTACTTTCTCTGTCGCTCTTCACTCTCAAATATTATAAAGCTGAGCGTCGTCTCTGTCTCTCTCTCCTTCTTTCACCCTCTCTATAATTTATCTGCTTTACTCTCTGTCTCTCTTCACTCTCTATATGACAACACTCTTTTACTTTCCGTATCTACCTTCAATATATCAATATATACCCAGGTTCTGCTGATGGGGCCAAACTCCTCAAATACCGGTCACTCTCCGACAGGTTTGCGGTCATACCCCTGGCAGTGGAGACTTCTGGTGTCCTCGGCCCCAGGGCTACCTACTTACTCACCACCATAGGCACTGAGCTGGCCAGCCGCAGGTGTGAGCCCCGTAAGTTGGAGTGGCTTTTCCAGCGTGTCTCCCTTGCCGTCCTCCGGAGAAACGCCTCCTCCATTCTGTCCACCGGGGCTGTGAGTGGGCCCCATCGCGTACCGTTGTAGTTGTTGTATACAGATATTAACTCATCAATCCCATTATTTATATCATATATCAACATAGAGATGAGCATCGTATGTATGTTTATTTCCTCCTTCAAATTCGGTCAACACACAAGCAGGTAAAACATACATCAAAAGGCAACCCTC
>CAXHJY010001416.1:17500-20000 GCA_964016885.1 Eledone cirrhosa
CATATATATATAGATATTGATATATATACATATATATACATCTAATATATATAGAGAGAGATAGAGATTATAATGTGTGCGTGCGTATATATGCATGTATTTAATTCTCTCTCTCTCTGTATATATAAATCTCTCTCTCTCTCTCTCTCTCTCTCTCTCTATATATATATATATATATATATATATATATATATGCAAATGGTGTGTATGTTTGTATCTTTATACGATATCTGTTTCTCCTGTAATCTCTGTATGGTACATGTTTCATCAACAATACTAAATGCTATACACAGTAGAGTCGTCTGCTTTCTACAACACAGCTCTATCACTATAATACACCGCCGTATATTTTACTACCTTTAAACAGTATTTTAATGGATAATTAGTATAATAATAATAACCATTATATTTAACATAAA
The DNA here is from genome assembly GCA_964016885.1 of Eledone cirrhosa. Classification (NCBI taxonomy): domain Eukaryota; kingdom Metazoa; phylum Mollusca; class Cephalopoda; order Octopoda; family Eledonidae; genus Eledone; species Eledone cirrhosa. The sequence goes on from CAXHJY010001416.1 coordinate 17,920, forward strand.
TCCTATTTATTATGATGTTTGATATTCATAACATTATAAATGTATTAATATCATTTTTATAATAAATACATTATTCCTTTCACTGCCTCGCATGTTGTTATTGTGTTGTTATTGGTGTTGTTATTGGTGTTGTTATTGGTGTTGTTATTGGTGTTGTTATTGGTGTTGTTATTGGTGGTGTTATTGGTGGTGTTATTGGTGGTGTTATTGGTGTTGTTATTGGTGGTGTTATTGGTGGTGTTGTTGTTATTGGTGGTGTTATTGGTGGTGTTATTGGTGGTGTTATTGGTGGTGTTGTTGTTATTGGTGTTGTTATTGGTGTTGTTATTGGTGTTGTTATTGGTGTTGTTATTGGTGGTGTTATTGGTGGTGTTATTGGTGGTGTTATTGGTGGTGTTATTGGTGGTGTTGTTGTTATTGGTGGTGTTATTGGTGGTGTTATTGGTGGTGTTATTGGTGGTGTTGTTGTTATTGGTGGTGTTATTGGTGGTGTTATTGGTGTTGTTATTGGTGGTGTTATTGGTGGTGTTATTGGTGTTGTTATTGGTGGTGTTATTGGTGGTGTTATTGGTGGTGTTGTTGTTATTGGTGGTGTTATTGGTGTTGTTATTGGTGTTGTTATTGGTGTTGTTATTGGTGGTGTTATTGGTGGTGTTATTGGTGTTGTTATTGGTGGTGTTATTGGTGGTGTTATTGGTGGTGTTATTGGTGGTGTTATTGGTGTTGTTATTGATGTTGTTATTGGTGGTGTTATTGGTGGTGTTATTGGTGGTGTATTGGTGTTGTTATTGGTGTTGTTATTGGTGGTGTTATTGGTGTTGTTATTGATGTTGTTATTGGTGGTGTTATTGGTGTTGTTATTGGTGGTGTTATTGGTGGTGTTATTGGTGGTGTTGTTATTGGTGGTGTTATTGGTGTTGTTATTGGTGGTGTTATTGGTGGTGTTATTGGTGGTGTTGTTGTTATTGGTGTTGTTATTGGTGTTGTTATTGGTGTTGTTATTGGTGTTGTTATTGGTGGTGTTATTGGTGGTGTTATTGGTGGTGTTGTTGTTATTGGTGTTGTTATTGGTGTTGTTATTGGTGTTGTTATTGGTGGTGTTATTGGTGGTGTTATTGGTGGTGTTATTGGTGGTGTTGTTGTTATTGGTGTTGTTATTGGTGTTGTTATTGGTGTTGTTATTGGTGGTGTTTATTGGTGGTGTTATTGGTGGTGTTGTTGTTATTGGTGGTGTTATTGGTGTTGTTATTGGTGTTGTTATTGGTGGTGTTATTGGTGTTGTTATTGATGTTGTTATTGGTGGTGTTATTGGTGTTGTTATTGGTGGTGTTATTGGTGGTGTTATTGGTGGTGTTGTTGTTATTGGTGGTGTTATTGGTGTTGTTATTGGTGTTGTTATTGGTGTTGTTATTGGTGGTGTTATTGGTGGTGTTATTGGTGTTGTTATTGGTGGTGTTATTGGTGGTGTTATTGGTGGTGTTATTGGTGGTGTTATTGGTGTTGTTATTGATGTTGTTATTGGTGGTGTTATTGGTGGTGTTATTGGTGGTGTATTGGTGTTGTTATTGGTGTTGTTATTGGTGGTGTTATTGGTGGTGTTATTGGTGGTGTATTGGTGTTGTTATTGGTGTTGTTATTGGTGTTGTTATTGGTGTTATTGGTGGTGTTATTGGTGTTGTTATTGGTGTTGTTATTGGTGTTGTTATTGGTAGTGTGTGAGTTAAATGTCGGATGCTGCACTGGTTGGATATGGTAGGGTCAGCTGGTTTTGTGTAGCCGAGGTTGGGGATGACTTTAAAGATTATAGAAATTGTCCTGGGATCATAGAACTGTGTAGTAGGATTAGCAGAATCGTTTGAGCGTCAGACAAAATACGTTGCGGCATTTAGTTCTAATTTCAAATCCCGCTGACAGAACTGGATTTAGACGGCGAGATGGCAAATACCACCATCACCATCACTACCAAACACTACCATCAACAACAATACCACCATCACTACCATCAACAACAATACCACCATCACCATCACTACCAACACTACCATCAACAACAATACCACCATCACTACCATCAACAACAA
>CAXHJY010001416.1:37500-47500 GCA_964016885.1 Eledone cirrhosa
CATGCACACGCGTGCACGCACCATACAGACGCACGCACAAACACACACACATACACACACACACGAAAACGCACACATCATGCACACACACACAAACACAAACACGAACATATACACGCACACCCAGCCACACACTCAGCCATACCCAGGCGCGCACACACACACACCTAACCACATACACACACATCCACGTACATCCAGCCACACACGAAGACATACACACACACTCAGCCACACACAAGCGCACACACACCTAGCCACACACACACACACATGCAATGTGTTGTTACTATGGAGTTTCGCCTCTCTCTCTATACATTGTCACCAGATTGTCTAATGACCCTCTATATACACAGGAGAATCTTTAGAGCAACAAGACATTGGCTTAATAAATTTATTAATTTATATTTTCGTATCACGACTAACATTGCTAAATAAACACACATATATACATATTATACAATGCCCGACAGTCAAGCTTAAACCGTAAGTCGGGCATTATATCTATAACAATATCTATACTTTCGATACCAACTCGTCTGAAATCGTCTCTGGTTTCATGATACAAAATTCTAATATCTAAAAATCTTCCGTCATAATTTTATGTAAGAACCTTTATGTTCCCCAGCCATCTTAATAATCAGTTATTAAATTCTTCCAAGTTTAAGATATTTAAGAAAATTACCAGAAAATCCTACTAGTCGGTGTCTTTTATTGGAAATCGAATTCCTCTCGAGGACTGACCGCAGCTGGTTTCTTCCAGGAAGATAGAGGGAGAGAGAGAGTGTAAGAGAGAGAGAGAGAGAGAGAGAGAGAGAGAGAGAGAGAGAGAGAGAGAGAGAGAGAGAGAGAGAGAGAGAGTAAATGAAAGGAATCTAGAACTTTACTGTTAATTCGTTTATGGATGTTGTAAAGAATGAAAGGTGGTGTTTGTTACCTTCTGAGAGACTTGAACTGAGAACGCAGGGAGGCGACAGGTTCACTGCAATGTTTTGTATCCGACATCATAAGTCTGCCAATTCTCGCCCTTCATAATCCTATGTTACCCAAACAACTATAACTGACCTTAATAGAATCTCTATCGAAACACTTGTGACATTGGTGGGAAGTGGAGATGTGGGTACTGATGGTTACTGTAAGGAATGTCGTAGATATTTTTGTGTATATTCAAATTTATGGATGTATTATCTAAATATAGCCGAGTGGTTAGGGTGTTGAACTTACGATCGTAATGTCGTGGGTTCGATTCCTGGAATGGGTTGGATGTTGCGTTCTTGAGCAAAACACTTCATTTCACGTTGCTCCATTATACTAAGCTGAAAGTGAGTATCAGCAATAGCTGGGAGTTTAACCCTGCGATGGACTGGCGCCCTGTCCAGGAAATATCTTGTACTCTCAGTCACTTCACGCCATGAAACCGGATAAGCATCGATCTAACGAGCCTTAAATGGCTTAAGACAGAATTTAGACTTTTAGAATTTTTAGTTGTAATGTGCGCAATTAGTTGTCGTGTGTGGTCCTCAGACAACACGTGACCCATGTGGCCCTGGGGGAACCCTCAGTTTGACATGCCTAGTCTAAACTGGGTTCGCATTCCTGCTTTAAAAATATTACCATTCTACCGGAAGTCTACATCATTGATTGTGACCCCTTCAATATAACACCTTTGACCTTGTACCAGTACCAACGATCAATATATCTTTACTTAAGATTTTATACATTAAAGTTCATATTTATTTTTTAAAATGTAACAAAGTAAAATCGAAATTTCGAAATTCAATATTTTTGTTTACTGTATCGATCGATAACATCCATTGACCGAACGGTCACTAACATCAGGGTGTTGAAAATATATCATGACCATCACCATCAACATCACTACCATCATCATCATCACCATCATCACCATCACAATTAAACTCTGGCAGTATCGGTAGAAAGTCGGACACTATGCTTTGCAGCATAGAGTTACAGCCCTTTATGATCTTTAATTAAAATCTTGCCGAGGTTAACTTTGCCTTTCATCCTCGATAAAATAAAGTACCAGTAATGTACTGGGATAATTGCTGGCCTTGTGCCACAAGTAGAAACAATTCTTACATAAATCATTATTATTGTTGTCTTTGCTACTTCGCGCTAATTACCGAATTGATTTTTAAAAGAAAAAAGAAAAATGTTAGATAAATCGATGTTATACTTCTCAAGAATAAGCAATATCTGAGAATTGAAACCAAAGAACGAAAGATGTAAGCGATAGATCGATAGATCGATATGAAAGTTAGCAGATAGAAAGATAGACAGGAATATAGGTAGTTAAATTTACAGATAAAGATGGTGTGTAGGTAGATAAGTAGATAACCTGATGGCTGTGTTGGTTTGTGTGTATGTGTATATATATATATATATATATATATATATATATATATATATATGCAGAGGTTATATTTAATTTGTTGGGATTCAACAAGCTTAACATTTTTTATAACTTATATAAAGCACTCAACAGTTTAGTGGAGTAAATACACAATATATTAATAAATGGAAACTATATTTATAAAACCATATTTATTTTATTATACATATTTCAAGGGCAACCAAGGCAAATTATGGTGCGCTTTCATCAGATAAAATACAGATTTGTTTTATAAATAAATATTGACATACCCGGAAAAAAGACAACCTTAACGGTTGGAGCTTCCGGGTATGTCAATATTTATTTATAAAACAAATCTGTATTTTATCTGATGAAAGCGCACCATAATTTGCCTTGGTTGCCTTTGAAATATGTATAATAAAATAAATATGGTTTTATAAATATAGTTTCCATAAAATAAAGTACCAGTAATGCACTGGGTAATTGCTGGCCTTGTGCCTAAAGTAGAAACAATTAATATATTGTATATATATATATAGATAGATAGATAAAGACAGCATAAAACGCAGGTAAAACGAGATTACCTGTATATTCAGAGAGAGAGGGGGGGGGGTATCAATGTTATATATTATAAACATTGGTGTTGTTATTGTTGTTTGGCAACAGAGAAGAACGTTTTAATATTGTATTATAAGACGCTATATGACTGTCTGTCTGTCTGTCTGTCTGTCTGTCTGTCTGTCTGTCTGTCTGTCTGTCTGTCTGTCTGTTTGCCTGGATGGTTAGCTGAATGGTTAGGTGGCCGGATGGCTTGCTGAATATTTGGAAGGCTGGCTAGCTGAATGGTTGGGTGGATGGTTTGATGGCTAGCTGAATGTCTGTCTGGCTGTTTGGGTTGTTGGATGGTTGGCAGGTTGTCTGAATGGTTGAGTGGTTGGTTGGTTGGTTGGATGGTTGGCAGGTTGTCTGAATGGTTGAGTGGTTGGTTGGTTGGTTGGATGGTTGGTTGGATGGTTGGCAGGTTGTCTGAATGGTTGAGTGGTTGGTTGGTTGGTTAGATGGATGGATAGTTGGCTGGTTTTCTGAATGGCTGGCTGGCTGGTTGTTTGAATGGTTGAGTGACTGGTTGGTTGGTTGGATAGCTGGCTGGCTGGTTGAGTGGTTGGTTGGCTGGCTGGTTGAGTGGTTTGTTGGCTGGCTGGTTGAGTGGTTGGTTGGCTGGCTGGTTGAGTGGTTGGTTGGCTGGCTGGTTGAGTGGTTGGTTGGCTGGCTGGTTGAGTGGTTGGTTGGCTGGCTGGTTGAGTGGTTGGTTGGCTGGCTGGTTGAGTGGTTGGTTGGCTGGCTGGTTGAGTGGTTGGTTGGCTGGCTGGTTGAGTGGTTGGTTGGCTGGCTGGCTGAGTGGTTGGTTGGCTGGCTGGTTGAGTGGTTGGTTGGCTGGCTGGTTGAGTGGTTGGTTGGCTGGCTGGTTGAGTGGTTGGTTGGATGGTTGGATGATTGATTGGCTGGATGGTTGAGTGGTTGGCTGGTTGGTTGGTTGGATGGTTGGCTGGTTGGTTGGTTGGATGGTTGGATGATTGATTGGCTGGATGGTTGAGTGGTTGGATGGTTGCTCATATTGCAGCAATGGAGAGGTGATAGTTCATTGGTTACATTTGTAAATGTTTGTTTCCTTCTCTTAATTTAGAATTAATTATGCATAACATTCAATAAGGTATAATAGTGGTGGTGGTGGTGGTGGTATTGATGGTGGTGGTGGATGGGAAGAGGCGTGTTGGAGGAGGCTGGGCTCCTTTTGATTGTTTTGTTTTTTATCATATATATATATATATATGTGTGTGTGTGTGTGTGTATGTATACAGGGTGTCCCAAAAACTATACGCACTTTTATTAGAATGTGTATACATCTTTTGTGTGTGTATATATATATATATATATGTATATATATGTGTATATATATATATTAGAGAGAGAGAGAGAGAGAGAGGCTGAGGTTGTAAGGTGATTAAGAGATGAGTTTGTTGCTTGGCTGGTGTAGATTTAGGATGTAAATGATGTATATTTAATAGGGAGGGGAGGGGGTGACCATGTTAGCTCACATTATACTATAACACACACACACACTCAAACATGGAGACACACATACAAATGTACACAATGCGTGCACACACACACACACACACACTCACACAGATGCACACATTAATACTATTAAACACACCGAGACTCACATATATACACACACACATTCAAACACACAGACATACACACACAAATGTACATAATGTACACACACACACAGCACATGCAACACGCACATTCACCAACACATACACACACACACACCAACACATACACACGCACAGCACATGCAACACACACTCACACCAACACACAAACACACCAAGACACCTTCACACCAACAAGCACACCAACACACGCATACACACATACACACACACACCAACACACACACACACACAGACACACCAACACACACGAACACACACACACAGACACACACACACGAAGACAAGCGAAAAAATGAGTATTGAACAGCGGTAGTCTTTATCTGAGAGGCTTACGAAGGATTTGTAGACAGTTTAGATGAATAAACAAAGGAAACTATGCGGAAACTTACACTCCACACTTCATTTATTTACTATTTATTTATCTGGCGGTGTAAAACCTTATGTTCTCTTAGATTTCTTACAACTTAATCGACTATCAGCAACTACTGAAATATTCATTACTTTCAGTTTTGATCTTGACATTAGTGTCTACATACAACGTTAACTTCAGACTCTTGGTTTTGTGCTTTAGTCCAGGTTAATGCAGGACAAAACGATAAGCTCGGCCAACAGTAGAGACAAATATTTCTCACAAAGAGATTTGTGAAGTCTTCTATTCTGCCATGGAAGCTGACCGTATTATTCGCTCACATTTCACTATAATACATTATATATATATATATATAATATACATACATAAATATTTATTTATATATATATATGGATATATATGCATATACACACACATATATATATACATACATAAATATTTATATATATATATATGCTTAAAGATACATATATATTTATATATATTTATTTATAGACGCATATTAAATAAATATGTATGCATATATATGTTTGTATATATATATGTATATATATATATATATATATATATATATATATATATATATATATATATATATATATATATATATATATATATATATATCCATAGACACATTAAATAAATATGTATGTATATATATATGTATATATATATATATATACATACATATATATATATATGCATATATACATATATATATATATATATGTATACACACACACACACATACATATATATATATATTTATATATACACACACATATATATATATATATATATATCTATATATATATTGGAAAATGTGTGAAATCTTTGGTTATATATATATAAAAAAAAAGGAAAAGAGTGACTTCACTTGTAGTTCTAAACAATTTAATTTAATTTTATATAATTTTACAATTTGGTTTTGTAGATCTACAAAACCAAATGTAAAATTAAATTAAATTGTTTAGAACTACAAGTGAAGTCACTCTTTTCCCTTTTTTTAAATATCTATATATACATATATATATATAGAAGTAGTTCCACAACAGTTAGTTCCCCATACCGACAACAAATGTTTCACCTTATGCGGATCTTCAGCTTGGCCTGAGTGAAGTTGTACGGAAAAGGAAAATCACCGCATGAATACGCATGCGCAAAAACGGTCACTTCTACAAGGCGATGTAATCCCGCAGTGGAACGTTGTAACTCTCCAGTGTTCTACTATGTGTGTATATATATATATATATATATATATATATATATATATATATATATATATACATACATGTATTCCGATGATTGGTCAGAGACACACACTGTATTTAAGGTCGAGTGATCAGCGACCTTTAGACTCACCTGATCAATGAAACAATTGTTAATACTGTAAATAAAACCCCTTTTTGTACAGCCGACCATGTTATTCTTCACTCTTTCACTACTATTACTCCAAGAATAACCTACATGGGAATTCTCGTAAACTCGCCACCTAACTAAGGAAACCTCTTGTTGAGTCAAACAACGCCGTACGTTAAAACTATCCACAATACAGAGTACTCACAACCTCTAGCTGGATTACCTAAAACGATAACTTGTTATACCATATATATATATATATATATATATATATATATATATATATATATATATATATATATATATATATATATATAGAGAGAGAGAGAGAGAGAGAGAGAGAGAGAGAGAGCTAACCATCAGTAGAAATATATACGCAGCTAAATTTTAGTAAAAGATGACAGATTGCTTTTTTAAAAGGAAGGCTTCATTGGAACATGTGAAACATACTGGATGGTCACGGTTGGATAGTCACGACTGGATCCCCTTTGATGATAGGTCAACGTGATCAGAGGTAAACTAGAGCTAAACAACAATGATAGGGATGAAACGACAACAACAATAACATCAACAACGAATACAACAACCAAAAACAAACAGATTAAAGTATATATGTACTTGATAATGAAGTTGTTGTTGGTCAGATAATGGAGTTTCCTTTACACGATAATGAAGTTTTACGACTTGATAATGGAGACGTTTTTTTAAATAGATAATGGTGCGTCGCTATGTTGACTATGTTGTTGTTGTTGTTGTTGTTGTTGTTATCCCGACATCCATTGCTCTACCATCACCATCACAATCATCATCACAACTTTTATCATCATCATTACCACCACCATTCTCACCATCACCATCATCATCACCACTGTCATCATCACCATCCCCACCATCCTCACCATCACCACCACCACCACCATCACCACCACCACCTCACCATCACCACCACCACCATCACCACCACCACCTCACCACCACCACCACCACCACCACCACCACCACCACCATGTCAACGATGATGATGATATTCCAGGCTAGATATTATTAGTACTTGCTTGTTTGTCATAATGGAATTTCACACTATGTAAATGGTATTGTTTAGCTGAACACTATCGATGTTTGATGACCGTATCGATCTGTTGACATAATTTAAAAGGCAGTTGATTGATAAAGATGATGAAGTTGTTTACTAAACTATCTAGCTGTTAATTGGATTAGGGGGGCGGAGGTGGGGAAGATGGGGGCGGAGGTGGGAGATGTGGAGGTAGGGGGTGGGGGAGGAGGTGGTGGTGGGAGAGATGAGGTGGTGGAGATGGGGAGGTGGTGGTGGAGGAGATGGGGAGCTGGTGGTGGGGGAGAGATGGGGTGGTGGAGATGGGGAGGTGGTGGTGGGGGAGCTGGTGTTGGGGGAGATGGATATGTTTACAACAACAATAATATTAACAACCATAACAACATGATTTGTTAACTTCATGTTAGTGTGTGTGTGTGTGCGTATATATATATATATATATATATGTGTGTGTGTTTAAGTATGATGTACGTGTGTGTGTAGGTACATATATATATATGTGTGTGTGTGTGTGTGTAGGTATGTGTTTATGTATGATGTTATAGTGTATGTGTCGGTATGTAATATATATATATATATATATATAATGTGTGTGTGTATGTACGTGTGTACGCATATATATATGTGTGTGTGTATGTACGAGGGTACGTACGTATATATATATATATGTGTGTGTGTGTGTAGGTATGTCTTTATGTATGATGGATGTGTGTGTGTGTGCAGTTACGTACGTACATCTCTAATGTACATACAGTCCTCTTTCTCTCTCCCTCTGCGTGTGTGTGTTTACGTATGAGTGTGTGTGTATGTGTTTAATATGAGTGTGTGTATGTATATATATATATATATATATCTGTCTGTGTGTCTTTTTCTCTATGTAACTACTTTCCCTATCATGCACAAAAAAAAAAAACAGTGGATCCTCCGTCGATTGCGAAGATGATAAAATCATTGGCTCGATCAACAGAATTACAGACTCGCAGAATTATGAGAGAACTTATGGTGATAAATTAAGTAAGAGAAAGATATATATATATATATATATATAGGAACGAGTAGGACCCCGACGGCTGAGCTCAAGCCGTTTCGACGGCTAATTCTGGACTTTTTAGTCCAGAATTAGCCGTCGAAACGGCTTGAGCTCAGCTGTCGGGGTCCTACTTGTTCCTATTACCCACTCTACTACCCTAAGTATTGAGTACTTTGGTGCCTTATGGTCCATCTGGTTCCTTACCACATTTCCTTCGTTATATATATATATATATATATATATATATTTATATATATAAACATTTTTCCGCTTCCGACCTGTCCCTTTAATCTTTCTAATTTCTTTTCTTTTCTTCTGATGAAGGAGTAGCATCCGAAACATCCGGAGGAGCATCCGAAAGACCCTCTTCCTGCTATTTCAAGCGTTAAACTATTATATTCCTTCCATATACTGTACTGATTGTGTTGTTATTTCTGTTTACCTTTTACATACATTCACACACACACATATATATTATACATATATATATATATATATGTGTGTGTGCGTATGTACATAAATATAATATACATTTTACCATCCATTACACAATTATCAAGGATCAAAGAAAGGATGAGCCGAATTGAAACAATCTAGAGGTGTAGATCTGTCTTAGCTTCATTTTGACAGACATCATAGTATAGTGATGTAGCAACGAGAAATGTTTGTGGGATGTGGCAACCATTTTGTTTTTTTGAAATATCTGTGTCGAACGCTTAACATTTCGTTACATCAAATGCCTTTACTAGAACACATCGTTTTATTTGGTCGTCCATTTTCTATAGAAACCAAAGAATTAGCTACAGGAATAGAAATGAACTCGGAATTGTTGGTGCTGCCAATATTTTAAATATTATTATTATTATCATCGTCATTATTATTATTGTCAATTTCAGGATTTTAATCTGGGATCAAAATGCCGAATGTGTTACTAAGTGACAGTTAATTCAATTAGACGCCAGAATCATATCTTCGACTATAAAATTAAATTTTATGGGCAATAAATATTTTTCTTTCTCCTTCTCTCTCTCTCTCTTTATCTCGATCACTTCTGTTGAGTCATTGAGACGAAATCTGAACTGAAGAGCCAGAGAATGTCATATATATATATATATATATATATATATATATATATATAGAGAGAGAGAGAGATAATAGATAGATAAGAATGCTTATGTCACTATACATTTATGTATATATATATATATAATGTGTTTAGAGATTAAATGCTGACTCCAAATATTGAAAGGAAATATAAAAAAAAACACCAACTTTGCATCAATTGTCCTCATTTCAATGTATTTGTTGTAATGGAAATAATATTTTTTCTATATGACAATGTCACAACAGTAAACCCAACCCACAGATATATATATATATAATACATATATATAAATATATATATATATATATATATATAATATATATATATATATATAATATATATATATATAATATATATATATATATATATATATATATATATATATATATATATATATATATATATATATATATATATATATATATATATATATAATATATA